>APFE030072844.1:46008-68203 GCA_000404065.3 Pinus taeda
CCTCCATATACCATATAATCATAATCATGTAGATATTAATGTAGTCCATTACAATGATTAATATATTAATGCAGTCCATCACAAGGATTATCTTATGATATTAACAAACTATTGTTTTATTAATAAATAACTAAAATGATTTTAGAGTAATTTTAAATATGAAAACAATTAATATATATGAATGTGTTGTTTTATAAATTTAATAATATCATTTTAATTTGATATTTCTGGATACATTATATTAAAAATTTTAGTTTATGTTTAAAGCCAACAAACTGTGACTTATTATTATAGTTGAATTAAATATGATTAAGTTTTGAAAGATAAATAATTAAAAATACAAATGTTATTGTTTATTATTAAAATTTCCTAATATTCGTTAATTTAACCTACATCTACCACATAATCATAATCAGATAGATATTAATGTAGTCCATTACAATGATTAAGTTGTGATATTAATGCAGTCCATTACAAGAATTACCTTTTGATATTAAAAATCTATTGTTTTATTAATAGATAAATAAAATGATTTTAGAGTTATTTTAAATATGAAAAAACTAATATATATGAATGTGTTGCTCTAGAAGTTTAATAATGTACTTTTATTTTGATATTTATCGATACATTAATTTAAAAAATTTGTTTAGGTTTAACTTTTTTTATCCTTAACAAAATGGAAGATTGTGTAGTCCAACAAAAAGATAAAATTGTGTTTTCTAATCAGTTTTTTGTTGGCATTGTGAAATTGGTGTTGTCCTTGATGGAAACTAATGAGTTGTTCTTATTTGATAGTATAAATATATTTGTAGATACATTATAGCATCAATATTAAACATATAGCTTAATATAAACATAACTAGAGGTTTACTAACATTAATAATCTTCGATTATGGACCTTAGGTTTAAAAAATTGTGGAATTGTGTCTAGTGTTGTAATAAATTTATGATGGCTCATTCGATTTTATACAAGGTGTATATGTGAAATTTTTCTATATGTGTAAATGGTAAATTATGTATGTATGTTACTTTTAATTTTATTCAACATTAAATTGTTTTGTTGATATCAAATCTGTTTTTTTTTCTATTAGGTGATTTCATTGTTTGATCATGGATCCATCTATTTGGAGTTGTCTTCCTTTTGAAATTCTTAAACTTGTCTTTCTCTGGCTGCCTTTATCGATTGTGATCAATATTAGCATTGTTTGTAAGAATGTTTTGCAAAAACCTTCTTTATTCTTATTTTCAAAGAATGTCTCTATGAACAAAAAGGATTTATGGTTCCTTTCCTCAATAGTGAAGATAATTATTTTTCTCCTAAACACCATAATCAAGATGGCACATATCTCAATTTCATTTGCAATTCATCGATTCAAGATACAGAGTAGAGTCTATTGTTGGACCAATGGTAGTTTTATCCTCACCTACAAAATTCTCCCATACACCCAACTATTTCATGAGAATCCATTTATAAAGGCCATTAAAAACATAAGGCCAATATGAAATAGACAGTGGGGATTCTTTTTATTATTGTAAAGTGTAAGTAGCATAAAATATGAATGGGTTGTCCTAAAACATATGTATGATAGAATGAAGTCTAAATTTTATGTTTCCAGTAGTCTTAATAGGGTATGACAAAGGGTTTCTCTTCCATTTGGTGGCACTTCACCACCTAAGAATGGGGTGTTTTATAAAAGTAAATTGTTTTGGTTGTATCTTGACAAGGTGTATGAATATTATCCTCGGTATGGGTATACAATCTACTAGTTTGATGTAATAAAAAATGAATGGGGTTTTTCATTTGTTCCAATCACTAACATGCAGTGTATGCCGTTAGAAATATCCATGGATCAGTTGATATGCCTTGTCAACGAAGGCTCCACTTCTGTATAGTCAACTGAAAAATTAGATCATTACAATTTGGTCAACCATGCAGTGAACGAAGAATTGATTACTTTGAATATGATTGTGGTTTCAGATGGAAGTTGTTGGAAGAAATTTCTACAGATATAAATAACAAATGTCATCGTTATCTTCCATTTGGAACAGTCCATGGTCTGGTTCTTATGTGAAACTGCAGTGAAGTTCCTTTCCTATTATATGACATGATGACTTGCATATGTTTTCCAATAGATATTGATAATTCAACTAATGAAAAGATGTCTCGGCTTTGGTACCCAGTGCTGGAGGATTACAATGATTTGATTATGGAAATGTTTTTGCAAGTGCTCCTTGTATCGATATTGTTGATGATATTACACCATTGGATATGGATATGGATTCTTAGGACATTACTATTTTTAGGAGTTCCTATAAATATTTCCATTTTATATACTCTTTATGGTTTTGGAAAATATTTCCATTTTTGTCCCTATACATACTATGGGTCTTTATTGTAATACTTTAAAATTATGCTTGTATCGATCTTTATGATGTAAAATATTTCATGTTGTTTCCCCTAAATTTTTCTTAATTACATGTAATTGTGTCTCAATGTTATGCATTTTTCTTTGTTTGAATATAGTTGCTATGATGTTATGAGTTATGTTATACATGTTATTTCTATTGGTTTTTTCATTGATTCTCTAACAATGTTATATCTTTATGTACATTTTAATACTTGCATTTCTATTTTGATAGTATATAGTTCCAATTTTATAGATATACTTCCAAGTCATATCATTCTTAGAGTATTGTGTCCCAATATTATGGGATTTGTTATGATTCTAATATGGTACATGGAAATTTAGACTTTTTTGTTTTAAGCCATTTGGAAGAATTCATTTCTATTTTTAGCCATATTGAAAATTCGTTTTTGTCTTTAGCCATTTGCAAAAGGACTTATACATTTTGGTAAGTTTATATGATTGGAAAAAATAACATATACAATTTTTATGTTTTTTTGTGATTTAAAAAAAAGCTTGTGCCTTTTTCATTCACTTGTGGTTGTTTATATTAGATATTTTCTATGTTCCATGTTTATGATTCCATAATGAAATTTTATTATTCATTGTAGATATGTCATCTGATGGCACAAGAAAGCGTACAAGACAATTAAATTTGTCACCGCAATCAAGTGAGAGGTCTAATGAAAGTCGTCATTTACAGTATCAACAAAAGAAGGATGTCATAAATGAGCATAGGAGAGCTATATAACATAGAAGAATGAGTGAAGCCACTCTTAAAAAGGATTTTATAGTTCCTTGTAAATATCATACTATGGACGATATTGTTAGTGTCAGCCTTTGAATCCTTCCTCCAGTGATCAAACATGCTCTCACAAAATGATTTTAAGTTGTCAAAGTCAATTTTTTTCATTTCAGTGAGTATTCAAGTAAACTTTGGTCACTAGGTATTAGGTCTAGGATTTGTTTTCATTCCTTCCAAAGTTTTCCAAATTCGGTTCAGGTCACCATTCAGCTAAGTGTACCATCATTCAGAGAGTTTTGGTCATCATTTCAGGTTCCAATGGGTCATTTTACACCTTATTCGTGCTTCAGTTGTGCCTAGGTAAGATTCATTTCCCTCTCTTAACGTTTTGAAGATAATTTCTCTTGTATGTTAAAATCATCAACAAAGCTTGCATCATGATGCTCATACACCTTCCCCTATCTTTAATGTACCTTATTAAACATTTCCCATCACTGATATCCCTCAAATTCATTATTTTCCCACAAACCCTAGCTAGTTGCTACAATTTCACAATTTTCTATGCTAGGCCTATGTTTTACCCTTTTGGACCCCTTCCCCTCACTCAATACTTCAAATTCCACTTTCCCCTGCTTCCTAACATCCCTCCCTACTTCCAAAAATTTTCTCAAGAATTTAGAAGCCCCTTATCGCCTTCATTTTCCTTCATTTATACAAATCCCATGTTCCACACATCGGGATATGTTTTACTCAAATGATGTTTCTAAGAACAACAAGATGAATTTGGAAAAAGTGAGAGAATTTTGGTCCATAATGGGCCAATGAAGAAAAACCTCCTTCAATTTTTACACAGGTATTGTGGTTTTAGAGAAATTTCAAAAATACAAGTTGCCTCAAGAGAGTTAATTCACCTCTGGAGTGACCTTGAGAAAATCAATATTTATCCTAGCCTCGTTGGCCCAATGACTTGATTTATGATTTAAATGATATCTAGACACTGATACATTTCGGATGAGCTATCATGAGCTCAATTTGGAGTTGAGGAAGAACTTCAAAATTTGACTGCAACAGCACTCTGCATTTAGGCAGCCTCATTTTGCATATTTTGACCAATCTTGGGAGATTGGACATTTGATAGGTCAAGTGACCTCCCAAATAGAAAATGCAAGATGTCTTGGAACGTAGATTTGATAAGCTTTCCAACGAGCTATCACATGCCCAATTTGGACATTGGGAAGGCCTCCAAAAGCGTTCTGAAAAAAGGCACTGTGCATTAAATTAGCACTGCGCACCTCTAGCAGGTTTCTAGTGTAAAATTACACTGGCGCTACACATTAAATTGGTGTTGCACACTTATTGAAAAAACTTCAAATTTGTCACCAAAACACCTCCAGAGATCTTTAACAATTCTTCCAATTAATTACAGTCATCCAACTTTTTGAAGAAGATTTGTTTCTTGGTTTATTGAGTTTTGTGGTCTCATCTAAACCAAACCCTAGTTGTATTTGAATTTCTTCTCGAAACCCTAAACTGATCACTAAATCACCTCTCAAAAGTTGTAAAACATCTATTGTTTCTCTCCTATTCCATGTCTCACCTACTTTCCTAAGTCCCCTCCCCTATCCCTAATTCAATAAAGCTCATGTCCCAAAACCATACCCTCCATATCAAGCCCTAGCCCTATACACTACTCCCAAAATCTAACTCCCAAATCCTACATCTTCACTACTCCTACTTCCCTATCAAACCCTTATCCTACATTCTAAAACCATATTCATTCCTCTCATTCCCCTCATTCCCTAAAACCTCAAAACCTCCACTCCCTCAAGCTCTCACCATCCCCATACACCTCACTCATCTTATATTTTTAAAATCTCTTCACATTCATCTTCTTATCAATTGAAACCTTCATTTCACGTCACCAATTACATCACCAAAAACCCCATGGAGAGAGACACAGACTATGAGAGGTAGGAGGAAATTTTCAGTGACACTTCCAGAGAAGGACACGTGCCAAGAAAGCTACACAAAGGGGAAAAAATAATTTGGGAGGAACCTATCAATCTTACAGAGTTGCTTGCTTTCCCTTTTGCCATATCATGTTTTAGACATCTCTCATTCTACGATTTTTGTGAAATGGTGGAGAGGGTAAAATTCCATCGTAAGCTGACCAGGTTGTTTGTTACTCATCTAGACAAGGGTCAGGTTACCCTTGCTGGTGTTTCTTTCACATTATCACCTATCATTATTTGACCCGGAACAAGATTTGAAATGCAAGGACAAAGAGGCTAAAAGCCAAGCTAAGAAGAGTTTTGAGGAGCAAGAAAGAGCAAGATAAACTCAAAATCTTGTCTGAAGCATCATTGGCTGATAAAAGTACCTAATAAGGATCATTTATGCCATTCTTTAAGAAATTTGGAGAAATTTTTTTCATTTTTGTATTTTTGAATTGGAAAAACAGATTTTTCTAACAGGTGGCATTGTGCTTTTGTTGGGAACATGTTCTTGCAAAATGGTTTACATTTTTGGAATCAAAATGGAAAAATATGAAAGCTCAAAAATGGTGAGGAATTTTGGACAAGTTCTAGGTCTCCAAAAGGGCAAAAAACACCCAAAAAGTGCCCTCTATGCCACTTTTTTGCCACACAGGAAGCAATTTTCGGAGAATCAATTTTTGGAGGGGAAAATGGACTCCAAATTTAGAGATTCAAGTTGTTCCACAAAGTAGACTCAACAGGCTTTTCAAAAATCTATCCTGCACCTAATTTAGACTCTAGGATAGCTTCCAAAATTGGCTTAGAAAAAGAGCGACGCATTAAATTTTGGCGTTGTGCATTAAATTGATTTTGCCAATTTTGCCTGATTTTCCAGGTTTTTCCTAGTTTTCTTGGGAGATCATTTTTTCCTCATTTCTTGGTAAATTTAAGCATGTTAAATTATGAATTCGATGTAAATATGTATGAAAATCACTTCATATGTTAGATACATCAAGTTACAAGTGGTTTTGAGCTGTAATGAATTGGTTTTTTTGGTTTTAGAGGCAAGTTGTTCCACTACCTATATTCCTGTTCTTAGTTTAGATATGGCTGAAACCACCCCTCTTCTCATGGATTTGACCCTAATATCTAGCATGAGTAGTTTCCTTGTCTATATCCTGTACTTACTTAGTCGTTTGTAAAGGGTGGACTTTGACAGAAGTGTTGGACTCACTGAACATTTTGTATCAGCAGTTGGAAAGGAATAAAACCAAGTTTCACAACTATTTTTTTGGGATTCTTGCGACAGTGAGTTTATGTATTGTTTCTTCCTTGTAATTAGTATTTTCTGATGTTATATATGTATTCAAATATCTCTCTCTCTCTCTCTTCTAAACTAAATGAATCAAGGTGAATAGACAAAATACACTAAATTTACTGTACTTTGTCTTGGGAATGCATCTGGTTTTCAATGTTTTCATTGTTTGAAGAGGATTCATATTTTCTATTGCCCTCCTCAACTCCTCAGCTATCTTACTCTACCATCTCAATCCATTTCTAGTACATAAAATCTTCAATACCTTGCCCCACAGGACATGACTATATATCTGAGTTGATTTCCGAGGCCCAATCTGCCTTCTCTAGTTGATCCAGCAAACAAAACCTAAAATAAAACCAAAAACCCTAATCTCCTATACCTACCCTAAAATTAACATTCATTTTGGTTATCTGAAGCCTTAGTTGCCAATATCCTAATAGAGATTGACAAGGAGAGAGCCCTCTCTTGACCTAGTAGGGCTAGCTACCAGGTTAAGCATGGTTTGATGTTACCCTAGACCTGCCTTTCTTCAGCCAAAGGTAGATTTAGGCACTAATAGATATAATGGAAATAAAATTTCCTCTTTATAGTTCATTATTAGAATATGATTCTGATTAGCATAATCTTGTTGTTTCATACTCTCCTGAAAATGTTCATAACATTGGGGAAACATCTTGCAATCAGGAAGAACACCATATCGGTAATGTGGATGAAAATTTCCACCCTAACCCTTCCGTGTGTCCAATAGAATGTTTTGACGGAAAAAGGTTGGAAAAAATCCATGATAGAGGTAATGATGACATTGTGTGTGATGATTTGGATGATAGTTTAATTGGCCATTTGATTGATAATTTTGAGCCAGTTGCTCGAAACATCAAATCTTCGAACCTTCCTTCTAAAACTAATGTGATCCCAAAAAGAGAATCAGTCATCCTTGATAGCATTTCACGTGGAGCAATGGAGGTAACACAATGATATTTTGATTTTTCCTACAATATTGGTTGTTTTATTACATTCCTATATTTACAAAGTTTTGTTTACTAAACTTATAAGTTATTTTATTCTCTTGGAATAGGATACAAACCGTTTTGATAGAGGTCTAGAAATCAATTCCCAAAGTGTTATATCTACTAATTTAAGAAGTGGAGATGAAGCATGTCATTACCTTCCCATGCATTCTCCTCAACGATCAAATTGCCAGACTAATGTAAATTTTCAATGTTTTTTATTTGCTTTTCATTTTTTAAATTTCTAGTTGGTTGGACATTGAATTTTATGGAATGTTTTGTTTTCTTTGAAGAGGACACAAATCGTTTCAATAGAGGAATACAATTAACTTCGTAGATGTTCCATATAATGATGTTAGAAGTGAAGAGAACCATCTCATAGCATTCATCCACATCGCCAAACAAATGTAACTGTCTAGTGCATTTGATATTTTTCTCATTTTTTCATTTACAGTTGGTTGGAAATTGTATTTTGTAACCTTTTATGGAGAAACCATGATTTTATCTCATTAGGTTGGAGAATTGGAATCCAAAACATAAAATTGTGAAACTAATGTATATGTTAAATGTATTTGATTTCTTTTCCATTTTGGAATCTTTCTTTCTTGGAAGTTTAGTTTTTTAACATATTTTAGTCTTTTGAAACATGAAACAAATCATTTTAATAGAGGCATAGAAAATACATCCCAAAATGTTCCATCCACTGATGTTAGAAGCCAAGAGAAACCATCTCATAACCCTCATCCACATCAAGACACAAATGTAAGTTTTGAAAGAATTTTATGATTTTTCATTTATAATTAGTTGGAAATTAAGGTTTAAAGTATTTTATGACAAAGAGACCTTTACATCCTCCTAGGTTCACAAAATGCAGACCATAAATTTGGAAATAACTTCTCATAAATCCATTCCACATGCTTCAAATTTGCAAAGGGAATCTTGTGTTCCTGAAGATGAAGTACATGTTAGAAGAAATTTTCTCTTCCAAATGGTTTTCAACATGGTTCTGCCAATAGAGATCATATTCATTTTGATGAAAACATGATTACAATGCATAAAAGATTTCGAGAAAAGATAGATATCTTCTTAGTTGTAAAAATGTGCCATATTTGCCAAGAATCATATTCCAAAATCCAACTTGTGAGACATTTTGAAAGACCTCTTTGTAGATGACGGAAGAGTGAAAGAGGATCCCATCGTTTTTGTCGATATAATAAAATGGATCCTGGTGAGAAACCTCATATTTTAAGAGTTCTTACTCAAGTTGAAGAAATGCTAATAGCACATGTGAATCATATTTTTCAAGTGACACATGCTCGAGGTGGGCAATATAAGTATAGTGATCATACAATTAGCCTTCCTCAAGATATTTCTACAATTGTACAAAGTTTTCCTGACATGTTGAAGATACTAACTTTCTAATTGTGAGGAGACATGTCACACAGTCTAAATATTATATATGTTATGTCAAAAGATCTTGATTGATGGCTACATTGCTTTTCAAAATCCAACATGATCCATATTATTGAGATGTTGTAATTGACTATGATGCAGTGAATGCTCTGCCCGAAAGACCAACAGATATCTCCTCGTGGCTTAAATTTATTGATTGTGATACGGAAGAATCTGAGATCAATGAAACTAATAATGAAGGATTTCCTACTGAGCATTTTCCCTCTCATCCTTCTTTTTTTGCTCACCTACCAAACGAATGAAAAGAAGTGGAAGAAATTAGAGCATTTCTTGATAATGTTGATTCTTCACATGTTCAAGGCATGAATTTCCCACTATAGGAACCTCTCCAGTGAATGAATATAAGTAGAGGGGTTATTAGATATTGCATTCCCAATAATTTTCCCCACTGGTGATGTAGGTTGCAACCATGTATTTATAGTGTTGAACTTCATGAGTACGCATTGCATATTTTTAGGTACTATGATCAGAGATTTGGAAGCCATCCTTGCTTTCGATATTACCTTTTGAACATGATAACGCGACATCGTAGCCAAGAAACTGTTGCACATTTTGCAAAGAAACATTGACATGATAACTCATCTACAACAGTTGAAGAGTTGCATGACCAACTATCTGATTTACTAGATAATATGTTGGTTGAGTATCTTATGCGGTTTGGTTCTTCTCTCAGAGGTGCAATGGAATACTAGACTAAGTGTTGATTCGAATTGACTTACATGATTACTCAGTTAGGATGTCCATCTTTATTTTTTACTTTGAGTGCAGCGGACACAAAGTGGCCAGAGTTGCATAACCTCATGCCCATACATTCACATTCCCGTTCTTTGAATTAGCATCATATGAAAATTGAGAATGTTATGCAGTACCCTAATATTGTTGCAACATTTATGCACCATAGATTCAATTTTTTTTAGATGAAGTTATCCAAAAATATCTTTAAGTTAAAGACTTCTCATACATGTTTTTGTTGTTGAATTTGTTTTCTATACTTTGTGAACTTTTATTATGATTTATTTATATTGTATGTAGTAACTATATCTTAATTTTCTTCAGATATGAGTGGCAACATAGAGGTTCAGTACATATCAATGGTTTCCTATGGTTAGAAGGCACTCCTGACATGGAAATACTTGTTTGGTAAAATGGTTCTCATGTACAACTTGTAAAGATATTCTTCGACAAGTATGTAATTGTATGCAATCCATATGACATACATCGTCGCAACATAATGGTTCCACGAAGCCTCAATGATGACCCTTTCCTGTTGAATACTAGTTATATTTTCTCTTGTAATCCACATAATGATTACAAAGAATTGTTAAACTCTATCCAAAGGCACACAAAGTGTACTATAGATTCTTGTTTGAACAAAAAGGGAACTATTCTAACATGTCGGTACAATGCTCCATGGAACTTTGTGATGAGTCAAGATTGTTCATAGATGATCAAGGAAGAAAAAAATATGAGCTGACAAGAAATGATGACAAGATTAATGTACAGAAATTTGGCCTTCTAACAATTTGGTGTGCAAATGTTGATTTCCAGTGAGTGCTCTGTCACTGTGATGTCTTGAAATATATTGCTAAATATGCATAAAAAGTAGAAAAAAGGTCTGAAATTTATCATCATATGCTAACTAGAATTTCAAATTCTATTGGCACTAAGAATCATGCTTTATGTGCATATAGAAGGTTTCTTGCAGAAACGATTTTTGATCATGACATGGAGCACAAGAAACATGTCATATGTTGCTTAAGCTACCATTTGTTGTTTGTAGCTAGAAATTTGATTCCTTAAATGTTGGAAGAAAGGTTTTTAGGAAAATCTCAAGGGATGGCTTGCAATGTTCATCATATAATACTTTTTCTCAAAATTATCAGAAGAGACCTTTATTCCTTGAGCATCTATATTTCCTAGAAACAACAAGTTCCTGGACATTTGATAGAAAGCGTAAACAAGATCCATGGAAGCCTAGAGATGTTCATGCTATTCTTTGGGTTTGGCCAAGGTTTTATTTTATTCATCATGAGGCTTTAGAGGAATCTGAAACATTTTTCTAGATATAATTTCTCTTGTACAAGCGTTTTCGTGACATTCCTATAGAAATTGGCCTTTCAGCTGAAATTATTATTGAAAATTGAAGGAATTTTCGATATCGAGCATGGCATGTTAATCTAAATCCATGAATTATCGACAATATTGAATATGAAAAAGATGGTGATTTTTCTAACCAGGAAATGAATCTTCAAGATGATTTTCGAGAATGGCAGATTTCCTCTCACTTGGTGCCACCAAATGATGTGATTGTTTTTTATCTTCACACCCTTGGTTGAAGGGACTTTGATATATCCTTTGATTGGGAAAGTACAACTGTTTCTAATGATGTTGCAGAAGAAGCTATTAATTTTATAATAAATGCAAAATCAAGGGGTGATATTGTTGACCTTTCAAACAGAACATTTGCATCTCCAAATTATTTGTCAGGAAAATGACTTGCTTTTGAAATTGTTTAAGGGAACTTTGTTGAATATGAGATTCGTGAAGCTATACTTAGGATTATTTAGGGCACTGAGGGTACTAGGAATTCTTTCCTTATCCATTGTATTTTTGAAGCTCTTTTTAATTCTCAAGTAATGTAATAAGCCCTTTTCTTCTTCTTTCCCCAATAGGAATAGCTTCTTTTAATATACATGCAAAAACAATACACTCAGCTGAAAAAATTCCAATTAAAGATATGCAGCCACTATAGGGGCAGTCACTTGCAGTATTCCAAGAAGAAATGTGACATGTTAGATATATATTGATTGATGAAATTAGCTTTCTAGGATTAAGGTTATTTATTCAAATAGATGCTCAAATACCAGAAGCATTTTCTAGAGTAAAAGAATTTTCCTCTTTGTGGCACATCCATCATCCTTGTGGGTGACCTTGGCCAACTTCCTCCTATGAGAGACAAGCCTTTGTATGCATGTAATATAGCATGGAAATTCTTATGTAACAAATTCCTCATTATTATCACTCTTGAAAAAATCTTTCGCCAACAAGGGAATAACGAGAAACAATCTTGTTTTTGTAGAGTCCTCAATAACATAATAAATGTAGAACTTATTCTTGAAGATTGGGAGTTTCTTATGTCATGGGTTGATATGAGGTTGAATCCTAGAGAAAGAGATTTATGTAATGCGACAGTTCATGTTGGCATTATAACACAGGTTTGTCAGTATGAAACAAGTGTTGTCCTTGATGGCAACTCACTCAGATGACACATCACAGTTCAGGCTCATAGAATGAAGGAAAAGCAGGTATACACAGGTTTATCTTGACAAAGCCACGTATACACGTAGATTCACCGACCAAAAGGCACGTATGTGTATACACACATTTTCATGCAAGGAAAAGTGTGTACATGTTGGAAAACTTGGTTTTGATCTGTGGTATTTAGTCCCTCGTATTTTGACCCATGGTATTGATCCAAGGTATCTTGATCGAAGTGTTGACCCTAGGTATTTGGTCCAAGGTATTGCTTCTAAGTGGTTTTGGACCATGGTATTGAGTAAGGCCTAAGACTATAAAAAGAGGAGGAGATCATTAGGAAAAGGTACTCAAGCATTAAATATATTATGAAGAGAAAGATCTAGAATACTAGTGATTGGGTTATGGTGCATAGTTGGATTTGAATCAAGGAGGAACCTAAGCGCTTGAAGAAGGATAAGTTCTATTGATGGCTCAGGAGATTAAGGCTTGAAGAGAAGTATCTTTGTGTGATTTTGATCACTTATATCTAGTGCATGTCTTGATCTGTAAATCTAATGATTTGGGTATAACTGATGTCTGAATAGTTGAAAAAGGGTAAATCACCTTTTACAGATCTATATGCAGGTTCAGTATAGCAAAGGCATGTATACACGCTAGTTCAATAATTCAAAACAGCATATACAAAGGTTTGCCTTCATATAGCACCGTGTGCATGCAAGCTCTACATATTGAAGTAGCGTACGTCTCTTAAAATATGTTTTAGCTACTTCTGTTTACTTTTTCAGTGTTCTGGGTTCTAGTTGGGTTCTGGTACTGTTACTATATTCTGGTTACAACATTTAGAGAAGTGATTGTTTGATTCAATGTTGGTTAGTGTAAGGGAGATTGACTAATGAAGATATATTTTGATGTTCAATTGATGTTATTGATGGATCCAGTCTGAAAATTTATGAAACGTGGTTCTTGGAAGAAAAGAGAAGGTTGTCTCCTTCTGTAGGTCAGTACCTACATACTAGTATATCAGCTACTACAAGATCTAAGGGGGTTGTATCTCCCTTCCAGGAGAAGTTGGAGAACGAGAGAAGGTTGTAGCCTTTTGCAGGTAGAAGCTTGCGTACTAGTATAAGACTGCAATAGTACAAAATATTGTAAAAATAAGTTTCTTATTAAAAGAATATAGAGATGAATTGCAGTAGGTGGTTTTCACCCACATTGGGTTTCCACCTTATATATTGTGTTCTTTTGTGTGATTGTCTGCTCTATTTTTACTTTACCTATTACTTCTTATATGGTTATGATACATAGATTAAAGATCAACTGACTAAATAATAAGTTTACAAGGTGTACACTGGTTGCTCTAAACACAGTTGCATACATAAGAAAGTTGCATTATCTGAAGTAGCATATATAAATTTGTTTATGGAAATGAAATATTGTTAAGTTGCTAATATTGATTCACCCCCCTCTCAGTATTATTTCCAACAATTGGTATCAAAGCAGGTCCTTCAGAAGAAGCTTGATCACTTAAAGGAAGATCTATTATCATGAGCAACTACGAAGGAGGATACACATTTCCATCAGCAACTCCTACAGATATGGCAGGTAAAAAGCATTATGAAACAAATGCAAAGGCTTTCAATACTGTATTGGGGATTCTATCACAATCAGAATTCATCAAGGTTGTGCAACTAAAAACTGCCAAAGAAATATGGGACAATATCATTCTAAGTTATGAAGGAGATGATCAGGTAAAACATGCAAAACTACAATCACTGAGAATTCAATATGAAACTCTCAGAATGCACAATGATGAAAGTGTAGCTAATTATTTCTTACGTATAGATGAGATTGTTAATTGCATGAAAAAATTGGGTTAAGAGATAAAATAAGTTACATTAGTTGAAACGGTTCTAATATCCTTGTCTCCTAGGTTTGAATCAAAAATTTCTACAATAAAGGAAAAGCAGGATCTTTAGACTATTACTATGTCACAGTGGCACAGAATTTTAACTAATTTTGAAATGAGAAAAGGGGGTCCATCAGACATGAGAGAAGTTGCATTCAAAGCATCAGGAAAAGGAGAACTCAATGAAATTAGTCAGGACATACGTGAGAAGGAGAGAAAGAACCAAACTTTTCCAGGAACCTTCAACAGGGTTCTGGATGATTCAGAGGTAAACTACCTTTCAAATGTTTTTCTTGTGGAAGAGTAGGTCATTATGTTTCCAAGTGTCCTCACAAAGATAAGCTTGATAGAGGTAAGGAATCAGCAAAATGGAATGGAAAACAAAGTGTAAATAAAAAGAGCTACTATACACATGAAGATGGTGATGGTTTATCAAATAGTGATGAAGATGAAAATATTAATGATTATAAACTTCTGATGACTTTTGAAGATGATGATTTCTTGGATGATTTAGATGAAGATGGTCTCTATGAAGAAATTTCTAAACTTAAAATCTGTTTAGACGAAAAGAGTATGATTATAGATACTTTGACATTCCAACTTACTGAAAGGGAAAAACACAATGAAAAGTTAGAATGTGAAATTGTGGGTCTAAGAAAAGAAATTGAGAAAACAAAACCTCTCAATCTTAGGTTTTCTAAAGGATTGGAAACTTTAGATGAAATTATCAAAGTGTAGTGTTCTCCTCTAATAAAGACAGGTCTTGGATATAATCAAGAACCATCTCAAGCATAGAAGCCATTAACCTCAAAAAGTTATTTAGATGCAGCAAGAAGAAGTGAAGAAGTTGACAATCGTCAGTAGAGGCTTAAAGTAGATCACCAGGTAAATTGAGTTCAGTCTACTTCAAGGATGAACAAAAGCTATAACCAACCATAGGTAAATCATTCTCAATTTACTTCAAGAATGAATGTCAATGCAAACTACAATCATTAGGTTAGTACATTCAATAAACGCAGTAATTTCTTTAATGGCCAATGTTTTTCACGTCATAACTTTGGACACAAAGCTACTCAATGTGTTGCTTACAAGACCATTATAACTATAGAAACACGAACTCAAAGGAAAGTTACTGGGATCATAAAAAGGACCTACAATAACTTTTATGCTCTTGAAAATGAAATAGAATTCTCTATCTGTAACAACTACGGTCATGAAGACTCTGAATGCAGGAGTAAATTTCTGCAAACATCTCAAAAAGAGCAAGCTTCATTGGGTCGCAAAACATGGAAAAGAAAGAACTGCAAACTAAAATATGTGTTATATCCTTATATGTAGAAGGACAAGAAAATCAATGGTACATCAACAGTCGATGCTCAAAACACATGATAGGTGATAAAGAAAAACTTCAGCCATATAGTGCCTTAGAAAACGAAAGGAAGGTCTCATTTGGAAATGACACCCCTGCAATGATTAAAGGTAAAGGATTTGTTCTCTTAAAATAAAAGGTCAAAGATGGAAATGTTATGTATGTTGATGGTTTAAAGCATAATCTCTGCAGTGTTAGTCAAATGTGTGACCAAGGAAATGAGGTAGTATTTCGATCAAATGGATGTGTTTTTCATGAGCTTGATACAGGAGAAACACTGATTAAAGGCATAAGAACTCCAAATAATTCATACATACTCGAGGGAGGACAACAACAATGCTATCTAAGAAGAAATGATGAACACTAGCTATGGCACAAAAGATTGGGGCATCTAAGCTTCCCTCAGATAAGGAAAGCATGCAAATACCAGCCTGTTCGCGATCTTCCTAACATTAGAATTCCAGAAGATACAATATGCAATTAATGTCAATTTGGTAAGCAAACCAGAACCCTTTTCCCTATGAAGGAAGAATCAGCTAGTAAGCCTCTTGAACTTGTTCATACCGATTTATGTTGTCCATCAAGGAAAAAGTCACCTCGTGGAGAAGAATACTTTATATTGTTCATTGATGACTTTTCTAGAATGCGTTGGATAGGATTTCTGAAGCATCAAGATGAAGCAGTTGAATTGTTCAAAGAATTCAAAGTTGTGGTTGAAAATGAATCAGATCACAAAATCAAATGCCTCAGGTCTGATCGAGGAGGGGAGTGTACCTCGGATGAATTATTCGACTTCTGTGGAGAACGTGGAATAAGAAGGGAATTCTCTATTGCAAGGAATCCTTAGCAAAATGGAATGGTAGAAAGTTTGAACATAACTGTTCAATAAATGGCGCATGCTATGCTAGATAAGTCTGGAACTCCTTCAACCTTCTAGGGTGAAGCTGCATTTTCTGCCATCACTATTCTCAAAAAAACAAATGTTCAGGTAAACAACACTCAAACTCCTCATGAACTTTGGTATGGTAAGGCTCCTACTGTAAAATACTTCAAAGTTTTTGGAGCAAATATTACATCAAAAGGACTGATGAAAAACTTGGCAAGTTTGAACCTAGAGCAGATGAAAGCATTCTACTTGGTTACTCTTCCTGAAGTAACGAATACAAGTGTTATAATAAAATAGTAGGGAAAAATGTTGAAAGTATTGATGTTGTGATTGATGAACCAAGCGAAAATACAAAGCAGGTAAAAACTGAAGAGTGCAAAGAACATGAGGATTATCCATCCACATCAAAGGCTGAAGAAGAAGAAACCAATGAAGCACCAGAAGAGAATGTAAAGGAAAAACAAAAGACTCCATCTAGATATGTTCAGAAAAATCATCCAGAGACTCAAATTTTGGCACAGAAATAGGCAGGTGTATAGAAAAGAAGAACTATTACAGAAGCTTCAGTCTATCTAGCATTAATTTCCTCCATAGAACCACAAAATGTACATGAAGAATGAAAAGATGAATCTTTCATCAAGGCTATGAATGAAGAGCTTGAGAAAATTGAAAAGAATAATACTTGGGAAGTAGTTCCTAGACCTCATGATAAGAATATCATTGGAACCAAATGGATATTCAAAAACAAGTTGAATGAAAATGGGGAAGTTGTTAGAAACAAGGCTAGACTTGTTTAGGATATGCTCAACAAGAAGGTATAGACTTTGAAGAAACTTTTGCACATGTTGCTAGACTTGAAGCCATACGAATGTTCCTTGCTCTTTCTAGCTTTCAGAAGTTCAAAGTATATCAAATGGATGTGAAATATTCTTTTCTTAATGGATATCTAGAAGAAGAAGTATATATCGGGCAACCAGACAGATTCATCCTTGGAAATAATCAAAAACTTGTATGCAGACTCAGAAAGGATCTCTATGGTCTAAAACAAGCTCCAAGGGCATGGTATTATCTTCTTGACAAATACCTTCATCAACAAGGTTTTTCAAAAGGATCAATTGATAGCAATTTATATATAAAAATGGACAATGATAAATTGCTAATACTTGTGGTGTATGTTGATGATATCATTTTTGGCAGTAATGAAGAAGCCATGAGTCAAAGATGGTATTTTTCTATCACAAACAAATTACCTCAAGCAGATCTTGGAGAAATATGGAACGGAAGATGCTAAACTAGTATGTACCCCTATGGTAACAGGATGCAGCCTCAGCGCAAATGATGAATCACCAGTAATACATCAACCAACCTACAAATCTATGATTGGTAGTCTGCTCTATCTAATAGGCACCCGACCAGACATCATGCATGCAGTAGGAATAGTTGGAAGATTCCAAGAAAATCCAAAGGAAGGACACCTTCAGGCAGTCAAAAGAATTTTTAAATATCTTCAAGGGAGACAAAACTTTGGTTTATGGTATCCCAGAGATACAGATCTTACACTTCATGCATATAGATATGCAGATTGGGCAAGAAGTGTGGATGACAGAAAAAGAACTAATGGTGATGCATTCTTCATGGGTTCTAAATTAGTGTCTTGGTCCAGCAAAAAACAAAGTTCAATTGCATTATTTATAGCTGAAGCAGAATATGTGGCTTTTGCATCTTGCTACACACAACTTCTTTGGATGATGTAAACATTACAAGACATTCAAATCACTTGTACTCCACCCATCTCCATTCTATGTGATAATACAAGTGCAATTAGTATTTCAAAGAATCTTGCCATGCATTCCAAGACCAAGCATATACCTATTAAATATCATTTTCTCCAGGAACAAGTGCTTGTACAAAAGGTCAATTTGGAGTATGTTCCCTCCAAAGAACAAGTTGTTGATATATTCACGAAACCACTGCCCAGAGAGACATTTGAATACCTCAGACGAAAGCTGGGAGTAGTTTATGCATCTTCTTTCCATTAATTCTTATTTGTTTCAGAGAAAAATGGGTGGACGCGAGTTTCATAAAGCGTATCCATGTACATTTTTTCTGTTGCAGCGGATACAATCGTGTGTATGTTGGTTTGAAGAATATCATTGGGACAGACTCATGATGAAAATATTCTGATATGGGTCTAAAAGTGATCATCTGGAACAGGTTCAGGGGGAGCATATACTTCTAATAATACATTGTTGGCATTATCTTAGTAGTTTTTGGTACAATTTCACAGCTATTAGAATAGGTGCAGAGGGAGATCACGATTGTTGATGGTGGTTGATAGATGTTGTTGATGATAGTTGTTGATAACTATCTCATTTTAGATATTTTGTCTCTATGTCATGTATATATCTTACTATCAAGGTCATATAACGATCTCTTTTGTTTCCCCACTATGCCTAGGATGGATGATGTAATGTTCTTATCTTGTATAACCTTTTGATGTATCCCCACTTGGTTGGGTGGATGAGTCAATCTTGGTATATCCCCACTTGGTTGGGAGATGGATGTATGTATGATTCGTTGGTGATAGGAAGGTAATTTATAATGTATAGAGTCTTGTTCTTATTGTAGAAGATCTTGTTGTAGACCTTGCTTACAGTCAGGGGGAGCATGAACATCATACTTTAGCATATCAGAGAATTCAGCATGTCCTCAGGGGGAGCATAACCCTTTGTCCTTCATGACAAAGGGGGAGAGTGATAGTGACTTGGGGTTGCCATCAAGTCCAAAGGGGGAGATTGTTGGCATTATGACACAGTTTTGGCACTATGACATAGGTGTTGTCCTTGATAACAACTCACTTAGATGACACATCATACTTCAGGCTCACAGAATGAAGGAAAAAAAGGTATACACAGGTTTATCTTGACAAAGCCGCGTATACACGCAGATTTGTCGACCAAAAGGCGCATATGCATATACATGCACTTTCATGCAAGGAAATACGCGTACATGTTGGAAAACTTGGTTTTGATTTGTGGTATTTAGTCCCTGGTATTTTGACCCGTGGTATTGATCCAAGGTATCTTTATCGAAGTGTTGACCCCAGGTATTTGGTCAAAGGTATTTCTTCTAAGTGGTTTTGGACCATGGTATTGAGTAAGGCCTAAGACTATAAAAAGAGGAGGAGATCATTAGGCAAAGGCACTCAAGCATTGGATATCTTATGAAGAGAAAGATCTGGAATACTGGTCATTGGGTTATGGTGCATAGTTGGATCTGAATCAAGGAGGAACCTGGGCGCTTGAAGAAGGATGAGTTCTATTGATGGGTCAAGATCTTAAGGTATGAAGAGAAGTATCTTTGTGTGGTTTTGATCTCTTATATTTGGTGCATGTCTTGATCTATAAATATAATGATTTAGGTATAACTGATGTCTAAATAGTTGAAAAAGGGTAAATCACCTTTTATAGATCTATATGGAGGTTCAATATAGCAAAGATGTGTATACACGCTGGTTCGGCAGTTCAAAATAGTGTATATGTAGGTTTGCCTTCATATAGAAGCATATGCATGTAGGTTCTACATATTGAAGTAGAATACATCTCATAAAATATGTTTTAGCTACTTTCTGTTTATTGTTGCAGTGTTCTGGGTTTTGGTTGGGTTATGGTACTGTCACTGTATTCTGGTTACAACATTCAAAGAAGTGATTATTTGATTCAGTTTTAGTTAGTGCAAGGGAGATTTATTGATGCAGTTATATTTTGATGTTTGATTGATGGTATTGATGGATCCAATCTGAAAATTTATGAAACATGGTCCTTGGAAGAAAAGAGAAGGTTGTAGCCTTCTATAGGTCAGCACCTACGTACTAGTATATCAGCTAGTACAAGAGCTAAGGGGGTTGTAGCTCCATTTCAGGAGAAGATGGACAATGAGAGAAGGTTGTAGCCTTCTCTAGGTAGAAGCATGCATATTGGTATAAGACTGCACCAGTACAACAATGTTGTAAAAAGAAGTTTATTATTAAAATAAGATAGAGACGAATTTCAGTAGGTCGTTTTCACCCACATTAGGTTTCCACCTTATATCTTGTGTTCTTGTGTGTGATTGTCTCCTTTGTTTTTACTGTACCTATTACTGCGTATATGGTTATGATACACAGATTAAAGATCAAATGACTAAAGAATAAGTTTACAAGGTGTACACTGGTTGCTCTAAACATAGTTGCGTATACACAAGTTGCATTAATTGAATTAGCGTATATAAATTTGTTTATGGAAATGAAATATTGTTAAGTTGCTAATATTGATTCACCCCCCCCCCCTCAGCATTATTTCCAACAGTTCACATGTTTGCAACAAATATTATGGTCTCATTCCATAATACGCATATGTTAAAATCATTAAATTCTCCAATTGCACGATTTGTTGTTGAGAATTCAAGGCATTCATAAATCATTGGTGTTGATGATGATTAATTGGACCATGAATTTTTGATTTTTTGTGATTAGCCTGTTATAATGACATGTAATTTATGGGTTCAAGCTGGCTCGGTGAATGGTGCGCTTGGTTATGTTAAGGATATATTTTATACACCTACCTCTAAGCCACCTCAACTTCCAATGTTCACAACTGTTGTTTCCGATAAGTATGTTGGTGTTCCATTTGATGCAAAATCCAAAAATTGTCCCTATCACACCAGTGATAAGAGGAAATCAAAAACAAATTCCTTTGATGATGACATGGGCTCTTACAATCCACAAGTCACAAGGATTGACTTTAGGAAGAGCGTCAGTTGATATCAGGAATAAAGAGCAGCAAAGCCTTACCTTCACAACCATATCAAGAGTGAAATCAATAGATGGCTTATGCATTGCACTTCCTTTCCATTTTCAAAGTTATGCAACATGAAATATAACGCATATGTTACAATTAGGAAGAAAGAAGAGCAATTGAACTCCATATATCTATGACATGCAAATAATAACATTGTGACCTTCTTTATAGTATGTTTTTTGAATTTCTTTTATTGTCCTCTTGATTTACTTTTAATATAATAATCATTTTCATATATTTATGAGATTAATAAATTCACCATATTCATAGTAATATTTGAGAAATTTGTTTACATCATTTTTCATGTTGTTCAATTTACCTTTTTTCTAAGTGCCTACTGTTATTTTCTTTGCAAGAGACCACTCAGACATAAACAACGAGTTATATGAACCAATCATTCAAAATTATTTTTATAATGGGTTCATATTGATATTAATATTTTGGATTCATATTACATCATGAAATACAAAAATGGAGGTTTTGAACCATCACCGTGGCTTCTTTATAGTATGTTTTTTGAATTGCTTTTATTGTCCTCTTGATTTACTTTTAATATCATAATCATTTTTCATATATTTATGAGATTAATAAATTCATCATATTCATAGTAATATTTCAGAAAGTTTTTAACATCATTTTTCATGTTGTTCAATTTACTTATTTTAAGTGCCTATTGTTCTTTTCTTTGCAACAAACGATTCAGACATAAACAATGACTTATATGAACCAATCATTCAAAATCATTTTTATCACTAGTTCATACTGATATTAATATTGTGGATTCATATTACATCATGAAATGCAAAAGTGGAGGTTTTGAATCTTGGCCATCACCATGGCTAATATTCATTTTTGAATATTAGCCACAATTTTGTTCTATTTCCACAGGTTTTTATATTGTATTGTGAAATGATGCTTATATTTTTAGAAATTGCTATATCGTTTGGTTCATGTAACACTAGATTGCTTTTTTCATGTAACATTATAACATTATGTTTTTTAACATAAATACAA
>APFE030072844.1:94952-133804 GCA_000404065.3 Pinus taeda
TTTGGAATGTCAATGTTATGATGAATGACAGTTTGTGGTATTTCCCCTTTGGGAGGATTTTTTAGAGTGTCATTCAGATTTTCTTTTGGGGAGGAAAGAGGTATAAACCGATCAATAGGAGGTTGTGTGTCTGTTATATCCTCCACAGTTACCTGCTACGGGTTTGGGACAGAGCTATCAGCTGGTTGAGTTATGGTGTCGTTTCCTTTAATTTCGTTGGGTTTTTTGCTATCTTTTGTTATGCTAGATGTACGGACATCAATGGTCCTTGTTCTCAATTTGTATTGTTTTTGTACCTCATACACAGCAGTATCATAGCCTTGTTTGAAATCGAAAGACTCTCCCGACTTGGTGTGAAATTGTTTTACATCAGGGTATTCTCGGTCCTCTTCAGTAAGAAAGATTTGATGTTCCTTTTCTGAATCTATCAGGTTCGTATGAATCGCATATGTGGGCTCACTGGATGTAGATGCCTCTGCATAGTTTTCTTGGAAAGGAGGCCTAATATCCTGGTCTGGACTGGCCCTTCTAGCGTTTGTGTTTTGAGTTTTTTTGAAGTTTGGGTTCCTTATGGCATTGGGCTATTGGCCTTCCCATGAAGTTTTCATCTCAAAATTTTCTACTCTATCTCCTAGCCTGTGGATGCCACTGATAATAACATCTAGCTTCTGATCGAAGGCTGAGGGTTCTTCCTTGAAGGTGGTTCTTCTCTCAGTTATGGCTCTGTTTCTTTTGGCAATTAGATTTGCCTCCACACTAACATTAACATCTTGCATCTCTACCAGGCTTTGATGGGCTCCTTCCCTTAACCGATATTCCATCTCAGCATCAAAGCCATCAGGGAATTTTTACAAAGCAAGATCAGGTGGAGGTCTTAAATTTTGTGGTATTACATTGTAAACATTATTAAACCTTGCACAGTAATCCAAAACCGTTTCCTCAGGTCCTCTTTTGATAATAGAATACTCAGATAGTATGTGTAGGGGATCTTTCTTTTTCTCCCATCTGTTAATAAATGTCTCGTATAAGGCTTCAGGATTTAATATGGAATTGGGTGTAAGTGCCCTAAACCAGGTTCTGACGTCACCGGTCAAACTTTGAACAAAAATATTCATTCTCACGCTGTCATCATCAATTTCATAACTCTCGAAGTAATCATGCATTTTCTTTGTATGATGTAGGGCGGTGCAGGAGTTTGTGCCATCAAAATAAGTAATTTTTGTCTGTTAGTCCTGAGGCATAGCCCCGGGATTAGCAGGCAGATGTAAGGGTGCATATCTATTAGCCATGTTAATGGGGATAAGCGGAAAAACTGGGGCAACTGGGATAACAGGTACAACCGGGGTAGAAGGAGTGGTAGTGGTAGTGGTAGTAGGGCTATAGGATGGAGGTGTGGAAGAGCTGCCTGGAGAAGTGGGTGATGAACCAGGGGAACTTGGGGTTGACCAAAATATAACTTTGACAGGGGTTGGAACACCGCTTGGCTGAACTGTTTCAGGACTCGCAGCAGTTGGGTCTTCTTGTTGCTTTTGTTTTCTAACGATCTTAGGGATTAAATTCAGATTTTCAAAAGTAGCTGTGTGATTAGGATCAGGGTCTGATCTTATATGACGCGTTTGCTTTTTAGGAGCCAGCTTCTAATCTATTTTTTGGGAAATTTTTCTTAAAAACACAGGTCGACCGAGACTTTCAAAGGTCGGTTTCTTCCTCTGTGGAGTTGCAGACTGGTTTAGTGAGATTATCTGAGGAGTTCCCTAGTGGAGTCGCCATTATGTTATCACTCAGGTTGTCCCTAGGCTCCTGTAGGTATACGGCTGAGGTAACCACAAACCAATCTTTGGATTGCAGGTTCTAGCCCACCTGCAATCAGAGAGTGCTCTCTCTTAATGATTTAACTTTGTTGGTGATGACTTTAGGCTAGTTGTCGGGTTCAGGGGTTTTGATTTTTTGTTTGGATGGAAGATGTATTCCAGGTAGAAAATTCCAAGCAGAGAGGCAAGGTAAGGTTTGATAAGTTTCAAACCATTGGGCATGGAGTCATGGATTAAGGCTTGTTGTTGTGTTTTCTTGGTCACAAGAGGATTGTGGAGCAGGATAGCCACACATGAAACAATTATCAATTTGCTGAAAGGATGGAATGATGGTCAGGGATGACAAGCAATTAAGAATCTTTCATCAAAACTGACAGGGAGGAGAAGTGAAAGAATGGTTATCTAGGAGCAGTTAAGAATTCCTAAATTATCATTCATAAGTGAAAGAAACGGCGTAAACAAGATCATTTAGGTATGCATGTTAAAACTATTCTTGACGAAAACATGAAAAATTGCAGAAATTGAGCCTAAGGTGCAGTTAAGTAAATCCTAAGCTATTCTTCTTTTCTGCAATTTAGATGGTGGAATGATGATGAAACAAACATGAAAAACTAACAACGTTTAAGAAACACTTATTGAACCATGTAAAAGCACATGAATTCCACAATCACTCCTCGGCCAATTAAACACAACAGACAATTTCAGAATCCATGCTTTCAGCAGTCTTTGATTATAGAAAGTATGACAGTTATAGTGCGAGTCTCTTCTTGAGGAAAATATCGAAATACCAAAGATAAAGAAACTAATCGACCAACCAACCCCTACTCCATTTTTCAGGGTGGTATATATAAGAAAAATATCTAAAGGCATTTATTACAATTGACCTAAACAGGTCTGCAGGAAAAAGCTTTTTCTAAAACCCTAATTGTTGCTAGAATTAAATGCAAGTAAGTCCTTTGGGCTCCGCCAGAGGCAACTGAATCAAGTTGAGTTGATGAGGTGTCCTGTGTGACTTGGTGCAGTGGTTCTGCCATAACTGTGCATTGAGTTCCGGTCCACTGATCTTCGGTGAGTTTAATGTGCAGTCATTTGTGCTGGTGAGCCTTCAATGCGTCTTCAATTTCTTCTTGACTTTCAAAGCTTTCATTTTAATGTTAGATTTGCCTCGAGCCCTGAGAAAATCTCCTCTGATACACTTTGCCGCTACATTGATGGTCTTCACCACTTCCTGATACTCTTTGACGTGCTTTTTGTCTGCATATTTGATCTGATACTCTTTAATCTCTATTCCTGGTCTCTGTCTGTCTTCAAGTTTGTTTAATTTGGCAAAATCGGGCAATTTCGGGCTTTTTTGGTGCAAAAAGGGCCAAGGAATCAAAATATTCCCTAAACATTCCCTGATATGGCCCATTTCCCGTAGCGATGCGCGGTTAGTGCTTTGCGCTAATCGCGCATCGAAAACTGCCTCCATTTCTCATTTCGGAGCTCCGAAGCTCGACTTTCGTGCTTGCGCAAATTTTCGTTTTTTGGCTGCTGACGTCAGCATGACGTCAGCTGTACGGCGGATGACGTCGGCTGTACGGCGGATGATGTCAGCATGATGATGTCAATAGTGGGGTCCTCTGGTACGGATATGACGTCAGCAGTGGGGTTCTCTGGTACGGATATGACATCAACATGCTGACATCATCAAGGTGATGTGGCAGTATGGCGAGGTGATGTGGCAGAGAAACGTGGCAGGGTGACGTGGGCCGGGCGCAGGCAATGTGAGGTGATGTGGAGGTGATGTGGCAGCGTGAGGTGGTGCTCCTGTTATGGGAGGGGAGGGCGGTTTTGCCCTGTGCATCCGACCGCCTTTGGTACGGAGGTGGTTTCTGTCAGGGGCGGCCCGATGCAATGGGAGGCTGCCACCTGTCTCGGTGTACGACGGTAAAACCGTCGGAGATCGGGTGGTAACCTACCACCACAACAGGGCGCCTAATGTGAACAAGGGTCGTTGGATCTGGGGGGGGCGATCCGACGGTGGACGGGAAAGGGAGATGCGTAGAGTTTAATAAAAGAGCGTGCTCGTTAAAGGTTAAATTTTTCGCGGCGCTGTGGGTTTTGAAATTTAGGAAATGGGTTAAATGTGTTTTGGCACGTTGGAAATTTATTAAACAAACATTAATAATTTCGAAAGAAAAATGCATGAGGGGGGGGGTGTTTGCATTTGGAAAGGGTTTTCTTTGTGTTTTGGAAGGGGTCCAAACACCTGGGAATGGAAATTTATGCAAAAGGAGGGTTCTTACTAAAGTCCAGGTGACTTAGTAGTTCCCAGAGAAGTACTTATGGTTATATTTCAACGAGGGGGAGGGGATATTTACATAAGGGGATTACTTACATAGTTTTAGTAGAGGGATGGGGAAAATATAAGGAGTTAAATAATAATGTCAGTAGTTAATATGGAGATGACAAGAAAGGGCTAAGTTTTAGAGATCTTAGGCTTCAAAGGGGATATAGAACCTTATAGAGCAAGTATGGACCCTCCTTGAGTGAAGAAAATCTTCACCAAGGTTAATGACATGGA
This sequence comes from Pinus taeda, assembly GCA_000404065.3. Classification (NCBI taxonomy): domain Eukaryota; kingdom Viridiplantae; phylum Streptophyta; class Pinopsida; order Pinales; family Pinaceae; genus Pinus; species Pinus taeda. The sequence goes on from APFE030072844.1 coordinate 99,330, forward strand.
AAATGATGAAACTAAGAGATATCAAGCAGATATTGACATCTTTTTGGGGAAATTAGTCAATGATTTAGAGAAGAGGAAGAAAGGGAAGTTAGTTATGTCTGATTTGAGCTCCTCCATATGAAATTGCCTGATGACTATGACTTGAGTAGAGATGATACTTTGAAAGCATGGAAATGAACAAAAATCAAGATTCTGCAACCTCAAAACTACTTACCCAGTCTACTTACCTAACATTTTTTCTTCTTTTGGTTTGGGTGCATTTAGAATTGCAAACCCAGCATTTCAATTTTTTCTTTTTATGCCTTCCTATCTACAAACTACCCTTCTTTCTTCCAAGGGCCCATATTAAGCAGTTGGGCTCCTTTGTTTCTCTACCTATCTAAGAATCTGCCAAGATTAAGCTGTTTGGACAGATTTTCATTCTCTATATTCTAAAATAGGAAATTGAAACCTAGGGAGACCAAGATTAAGCTGTTTGGACCTCCCTTTAGCTGAAAATTCTACAAAACTGTAATGACTCTTCAAAATTGGAATGCACTAGGTGAACTTTGAGTAGCATTCTTTCCTTGGTGACTGTTTAGCAAATATGGAGCGGTGCAGCATGCAAAGTATAACATATTTGGCCTGTAAAAATGTCAATCATGAAATATGAGTAACCTGCTGCAGCAGGAGGCTAACAGGTTTAATGTCACATTTTGACAAATATTGTCTTACCATGAAAATAGATCATGTTTATTTGGTCTTTGTAACATTTATATTTGGGTTTACGAATGTTGAGTTTAAAATATTAGTCCCCAGGGTTTAATATTATTCCCTTAGGTTCATAATCCCTTGGGGTTTTAGTTTTAAGTCCTTGGGTTTATTATTCATTTTGGTTTATAATATGAATCCCTTGGGTTTATTATTCCCTTAGTTTTATAGTATCAATCATGGTCAACCATTGTCAATCATAGCAAACCATGGTCAACCATATTTAAATGTCGCATTGTGACTAGGATTGTTAGACCATCAAAATAAACCATATTTATTTTAGTGTTTGTAGTATTTATATTGGTTTTACCAATGTTGGGCTTATAATATTAGTCTCATGGTTTTAATATTATTCCCTTGGGTTGATAATCTAATTTTATTATGAGTTGTTCTTTTTCTTAATTAATATTACTAATATTGAGTTTATATTATTTTTATACTAATAATATATATAATATAATATATATAAATAATATGGTGGTTATTATTTGTATAATTGTTAATAATAATAAACAGTTGGTGTTAAAAAAAATACCCATAATAGTTAGTAATGTGGTTGATATAAGTCTATTGGCCTATATCAACCATATTGGAAAATGTGGTTTTATATATGTTCCATATATGCTTATTGACCTATATCAACTACATTGGTAAAATTGATTGTGCTAGTAGTTAATTATAACTGTTTGTGATATATCGTACGCATTTAGTTGAAAATGGTTATGAACAATTCATTATACATGCTAATACCTTCAATATAACGTCCTCCTTCTTTAAATTAGATGTTTTTAAGATGGATGATCTTGATTTAACATTTTTATTCATGGATATGGATAGGAACTTGATAATCTATATTAATTAGTTGAAACTATTTGCAAGAATAATGGCATAAAATCAGTGTAATTATTTATATCTCAAAAAATCTGTGACATAGTTATCATATTGCCAATCAATTTAGTGATGCCATTGTATTTTGTAAAACTTATAATAAAAATTTTTATTTATCCTTCAATTATAAATTTAAAAAATATTTTTTCAATAATATTGAAATATAAATTAAAAGTTAAGCATTATAAATTTTACACATTCAATCACCATAACTATTGGATTAAGTAACCTTTTTCATTTTGATTGGTAAATCCAGTCCATATGATTTCCAGTTTAGGGGTAGATCATTGAGCCAAGGAGATTACAACCAGGAGACCTTGACTCTGGGTTCTCATTCTTTACAGGGCATTCGAATTCGGATGTGGCCATACCAAGGGAGGGAACATTAATGGGACGTCTAGGCTTTTAGGACATAATTGCCTTTCCTGCCCAGACAAAAAGCAAACATGGCGGCCAATTCTCTTACTGCCTTTTAGATTCGCTATCCTCCTCATCAACGGGCTCACTCAGCGTCGGTCAGAGTTCAATTCCCACCACTACCGCTTTCACCCCTCTCCTCTCAAATTCTGATTATCCGAGCTTCTATTTCGTGGGATTAAACGGAATAAGCATCAGAGCTTAGAGGCTCTCGATTTCCGCTATTGCTCTTACAGGTCAAGGCAAAATTGTGGATTCTGGAACAATCCCTAGATGCATACGATGCCCTGAAAACTTCGTTCCCGAGTAATACCAATAACCTTCCGAGCGCCAAACCGGACATGCCCCTCGACACCTGCTACGACCTGTCTCGCTCCACCCAGGTCAACCTTTCCACTATAACATTCCACTTCGCGAAAAATGTGGATGTGACTGTGAGCGACAAGGGGATTTTGTTTCGATTACGGATGATCAATCTCAGACGTGCCTATGGATTGTAGGTAATTTTTATATGTGAATATGGACAACTATAATAAAACATGTTCAATTATAGTAGATAAATTGTTAACCATACTGAAACATAGTGACGTTAATAATAGTAACACATTTTAATGAGTTTAACGGTATTCAATCATCATCAAATATGATCACACTCATTAATTATGATTGATCATAGATAATTATGGTCACCATGGTCAATCATTGTCAACCATAGTTAACTAACTCTCTTTAACATGGTTGAATTTCATCACCTATGGTCATCCATGGGAAACCAAGGAAAACCAAAGTGGATCATGATCATAATTTCTCAAACATGGTCACCATATTGAACATTTAAAACTCAAGATCAACCCATGCTCAACATGGCCAAGCATTGTTAAGGCATTGTTAATATGGTCCAATAAGGTCAACCTCAACATGGCCAACCATTGTTAATATGGTCAAATAAGGTCAACCTCAACATGGCCAACCATTGTTAATATGGTCAAATTAGGTCAACCTAGGTCACCATGGTCAACTATAATCTTCCATTATCAATATAGCCAACCATAATTTTAATAATATTATTAAAAATCCCTTATTGAGTTTATAATAGTAATAATTCCTTGGGTTTATAATATTAATCTCTTGGGTTTCTTAATCCCAAGGGTCTACAATAATAATTCCAAGGTTATTTTTTTTACTGCTCCCTCGGATTCGTAATATTAATCCCAATGATTTATAATACTAATCTTAGCACTTATAATTTTAGGATTTAATATATTAATCTTATGGTTTATAATAATTAATCTAATGCTTTAAAATATTGGGTTTTATGATGTTAGGGTTTATAACATTTAATTTAATGTGAGGGTTTAATATTGTGATGTTGGAATGGTACAATAATGTCTGCAATGTCGCATTGTGACAAAGTTTGTGTGAGTGAGACAACCAATCGGGCGATGACTATCACAATGTTACATTGCATTGCAATTTATTCAATGTCGCAATGTGACATCTCAAAAATTGTGATTTAATATTTGGGCTTATAATAGTATGGCTTCTAATATTAGATTTTATAATATTACGTTTATAATATTAGGAACGTACTTGAATATCCCTAATATACAACAACAATTCTCTATTCTATTAAGAAGAGTCTTTTCAGTATAAATCACATAGGAGAAAAAATTTTCCAACGCATTTCGAACCAACTAGTGTGATTCATCTGGTCTTCATGATGAACCACGCTAGCTGGTTCGAAATGGATCGGCAAAAAGTTTCTCTTATGTGATTTCTATTTAAAACAATCTACTTTTCTATAATTTTAATTTTTTTAGTTGCATCATAGATTACAAAAGTATATCGATGTCATTGTGAGAAATGAAAACTTAAGAAACATAAGGAAAATTTCTTTCGAAATTTTAATTTAATAAATTGGTTCATTATTAGGTTTTAAGAAAACTAACATTCAAAAAAAGAAAATATGAAATATGGAAATATATCATTAAAAAATTAGCTCCCTCCCCGTCCACCCCGCAATAATAAAGAAATTAAGATTCGATTAATGTGAATATGTTACATTGAAATATATATATATATATATATATATATATATATATAGCCCTAAGTAATTATGTAGAACACATGTTTTATAAAGGGAGGTTGCCCTCTCTGCAGGCCCTAAGGAATATCAAAACACACACATTTCAAGTAACTTAGTTGTAACTTAGTATTATTTGAATATATATTTTAATTTTAATATTAGCATTCCAATTAATTATAATATTGAGGCTTATATATTATAATTTAATATTTGATTTTATAATCTTATGGTTTATAATATTAATCCACTAAGTTTTAATACTAATCCCTTGGGTTTATAATATCAGTAATTCATTGATATTATTAATCCCTAGAATTTACAATATTAACCCCTTGGGTTTATAATATTAATCTCAAGTGTGTATAATAATGTTGGGTTATGCAATGTCACGGTTTTTTATATTTTGTTTTTACTATTAGGGTTTAATATTGTGACAATGAAATGGTATGTACTTTTATCCAACATTGCAGTGTGCCAAGCATCATTGCAATGTGACAAGTAGTTTGACAACCATTATGACAATGATACATCACATTGCAGTTTACTCAATTTCGCATTGCTACATTGAATAAGTTAGGATTTAACATTCTGTTTTATAATATTGGATTTAAGCTTTACAACCTTTAGGTTTATAATTGTAGGGTTTATAATATTAATCATATGTTTTTTAATACCTTGTATTTAATTCTAACTTCATCGCTCTCATACAGAAATGATCTCATCCCTCCAATTTTAGACATATCTCTCTATGAAATACTACATACAAGTTCATCTCAAAAATCAATTCAGAGAACTTGGAGTGTATTTTCTTGGCCCATATATCTCCAGAATAATATGTTTTCTTTCCCAATCGTTTGATTCATGACGTAGAGGCTACAACACAAGAGTGAAGTCATTCCATCCACACGAAGAAACTGGAGGCACTAGTGATGAACGTAGATTCATAGAAGGCATATAATTATGTGGATTGGGCTTTCTTGTGACTCATACTAACAAAGATTTTCTTGGCGACGTATAATGTCCAATGGATTATGGGATGTGTTACCTTGACTACTTTTGTTGTCTTGATTAATGGATTTCCATCCACTTCTTTTAAAGCCAATGGGGGACTATGGTAGGTTTGCTCACTTGCTCCATTACTCTTTATATTATTGATGTATGGGATCAGCCTTAAAATCACGGAGGCTAGACCTTATGGACTTTTATGTGGCATCAAGTTAGGTAGAAATGTCGCTATATCTCACAGTTTTTTTGTTGATGATATCCTCATATTTGGAATGGTATCCATGTTGGCGTTTTGACATATATTTGGCATATGACATAGGTTTTGTCCTTGATGGCAACTCACTCAGATGACAGATCAAAGTTTAGACTCACAGAATGAAGAAAGATAGCTATATGTAGGTTCCCCATTGACGAGTCTGCATGTACACCCAGGTTAGCAGACCAAAGGGTGTGTATAACGTAATGCACATGCACTTTCACAGAAGTAAAGGCGCATACATGTTGGAAAACTAAGTTTTGATCCATGGTATTTTGATCCATGGTATTAGTCCAAGGTATCTGCTCCAAAGTGTTGACCCCAGGTATTTGGTCCAAGGTATTGGTCCTAAGTGGTTTTGGTCCATGGTATTGAGTAAGGCCTAAGACTATGAAAGGAGGAGGAGATCATTAGGAAAATGTACTCTTGTATTGAATATCTATTGAAGAGCAAGATCTAATATATAGGTTTATTGGGTTATTATGTATAGTTATATCTGAACCAAGGATGAACCTTAGCGCTTGATGAAGGATAAGTTCTAATGATGGGTCAAAATCTTAAGGCTTGAAGTGAAGTATATTTATGTGGTTTTGATCATTTATCTGAATAACTAGTGTATGTTATAGTTTGTAAATATGATGATCTGGGTATAACTGAAGTCTAAAATTGTTGTAAAGTTTAAATCATCATTTACAGATATGTACGCAAGTTCACTTTAGAAAGGGCACGTATACACAATGGTTCCGCATATCAAAATATTGTATACATATTAAATTTGATTTGCAGATATGTACGCAAGTTCGCCTTGAGGAAAGAGCATATGTGTTATGAAACCAGCTCAAGAAAATATAGAAAATATAGATCAACGCCTTAGAATTCAGCCTCTTCGAGGGGGCAACCTCCTTTACATTACATAAATGAACAATTCTTGGATGTTACAAATGACAAAACCTCCTTTCTATATATAGGAGTCTAAGGAGTCACAATATAACCCAGCCGACCTAACAATAATAATATAAAGCCACAAAAATAACAATAGAGGGATTCTATGGGGCACAGTAATAACAATATGGGGGCAATAGAGGCACAACATTATTAATAAGGGGTACAACTACCATAGTAATGAGGTAATCACTAGTATTATAGGGACCCAACATGCCCCTCTCCTTCAAAAAAAGTGTTGTCCTCAACGCTTGAGTAGTTCTGGATACTTTTGTATAAAATTCTCATCCTCCCATGTGGAATCTTCCGCAGATAAGTTCTTCCACTTGATAAGATACTCCGAAATTGATCGATTTCGTAGCTGTCAAGATCTTGTTTCTATGACTGCTTTCGGTTCCAATATAATTTTTCCTTCCTCGTCAAGTTCTAGCAGTATTGTTTGAACTGTGAGCTTGTCGCCTATAACCTTCTTTAAACATTAAACATGGAAAACTGGGTGCAATCAAGAAGTTGCAGGAAGCTCCAATTTGTATGCGATAGTACCAATCTTTTGCAACACCTTGTACGAACCATAATATTTTGGTGATAATTTATTATCCTTCTTAGCTTGATTGAGGGACATTTGCTTATATGGTTGTAGTCATAGAAATACCCAATCACCTACAACAAAACTTCTTTCGCTGCGATGTCGATCTGCCTGTCATTTCATTCTATTTTGTGCCAACACGAGGTTATCCTTTAAGAGTTGGAGGACTTGTTGTTGATGTTCGATGTGATGTTCCAGTGCTTGAACCTTAGAATTTTCTCTTAAATATGATGTCATGGATGGTGGTTCATACCCATAAAATTCCATAAATGGGGTCATTTTTGTTGTTGTATGGAAGGAAGTGTTATACCACCATTCAGCCAGAGGCAACCATTTGACCCATTGTGTCTATTTATCAGATACAAAGCAACAAAGATATCATTCCAAACATTTGTTTACTATCTCAGTTTTCCCATCAGATTGAGGATGATAAGATGAGCTATGAGCAAACTGAGTACCAAGAGAAGAAAATAATTCTGATCAAAAATTTCTAGTGAAAATGGGATCTCTGTCACTTACAATAATCTTTGGGTTCCACGTAGCTTTTGAATTATTTCCATAAATGCAATAGAAACTGTACTGGCTTTAAATGGAGGTGATAATGCACAAAAGTGTGCATACTTGGTAATTCTATGAACTACCACCATGATGACACTCTTTTCCTCAAAATTGGGTAAACCTGTGATAAAATCCATTGGAACCTCCTCCCAACGTTAGCTTGGAATGGATAAAGGTTGTAATAGACCTAATGTCTTAATTGTTTCAACTTTATTTTGTTGGCAAACCAAACATTCCACCACAAACTTTTGAATATCCGATTTAAGTCCATCCCAAAAAAAATTCCATTTTAACCCTATGGTATGTTTTTAAAAACCCTGATTGCCCTCCTAAGGGAGAAGTGTGAAATTCCATAAGAATCTTTTGTTTTAGTTGGGAATTCTTACAGAGGTATATGTGGTATTTGTACCATAACGAAACATTTTTCTAGCTATATGTATTAGATGTACTAGAATCTTGTTGTAACTTTCGAATAAGTGCCCACACTTCTTCATCATTGTTCCATTTCTACCTTGCTTCATTTAGCCAATTTGGTTGGATAATAGAAATGGCGCACAACAATGCTTCCTCATCCTCATCCTTTATTGAGAGTGCATCTGCCACCACATTTTCCTTCCCTTTTTTGTAGATGATTTCAAAGTCATAACCCAACATCTTTGTGACCCACTTTTGTTGCTCTTCAGAGGATAATCTTTGTTCTAAAAAGTGTTTAAGTCCATCATGATCCATTTTTACGTTGAAGTGTCTTCCCATTATGTAGGGTCGCCATTTCTTAAGTGCATGGAGTATTGCCAACATTTCCTTCTCATAAATAGCTATGTGTAAAAACGTTCCCTTCATTGGACGACTTTCAAAAGTAATGGGTCTTTCATCTTGCACTAAAACAACACCAATTCCATTTCCTGAAGCATCACATTCCACAATAAAGGTTTTTGTGAAGTCTGGTGTAGCTAAGACTAGTGCTTGGCAGATTGCCTCTTTAAGATGTTTGAAGGCCTTTGTTGCTTTTGAAGTCCATGAAAATGCATCTTTCTTCAATAATGTTGTAAGAGGTGCTACTATTCTCCAATAATTCTTAACAAACTTTTGATAATACCCTGTAAACCCAAGAAATCCTCGAGAAGCTTTAAGGATGTGGGGATTTTCCATTCCTTAATGGCTTCAATTTTGCTAGGGTCTACCTTAACTCCTTCATGAGATACAATATGACCCAGATATTCCACCTCTTGTACTCCAAAGAAGCATTTGGATCTTTTTACATATAATTGTTTCTCCTCCAATAGTTGTAGCACCCTATCAACATGTTCAACATGATTGTTCCAATACTTCTTGTAGATTAGTATATCGTCAAAAAATACTAACACAAATTTTCTAAGGAAGGGTTTAAAAATGGAATTCATCAAACCTTGAAATGTAAAAGGTGCATTGGTAAGGCCAAAAGGCATGACCAAAAATTCATAATGACCCTCATGAGTTCTAAATGCTATTTTCGAAATGTCTTTAGTCTTCATTTTGATTTGATGATATCCTAAATGAAGATCCAAATTGGTGAAGTAAATTGATCCATGTGTTAGCCTCCTGCTCATAGCAGGTATTCATCTTTCATGATTGACATTTTTACATGCCAAATATGTCATGCTCTACAGGCTGCAATGTTCCATATTTGCTACTGAGGCCAAAGAAGTGTCCATGAGAGTCTGCTGGCGTAAGTGCCTCTGCTGTATTGCAATTTTGATGAGTTATTCCATTTTTGAAGAAATTTTCAATTAAAAGGGAGGTCCAAACAGCTTAACCTTGGTCTCCCTAGGTTTCAATTTCCTGTTGTAGAATATAGAGAATTATTATCTGTCCAAACAGCTTAATCTTGGCAGATTCTTAGATAGGTAGAGAAGAAAGGCTGCTCAATAGCTTAATCTGAGCCCATGGATGGAATAAGTATAGATGTAGGTAGGAGGACAGTAAATAAAAGAAAAAAGTTGAAAAGTTGGGTTTGCTAGTTCAAGAGCACCCAAACCAAAAGAAGAAAAAAAGCTAGGTAAAGTAGGCTGGGTAAGTAATTTTGTGGTTGCAGAAATCAAGCTATGTGATCCATTTCACATTTTCAAGTGCTATATTCATTCAGATCACGATTTTGTGGCACTTTCTCATGTTGATCAGATCGTGCAAGGCATCTCTAACTCCCCCTTATTCTTATTTCCCAAGTTACTCACTAACATCCCCTTGAGGACCTTGGGATTTGCCCAACCAGTCCTATTTTCACTCCATCCTTGTTAAAAACCAAGTTGACATCTAAGTTGACTTAGTGAAAATAAGCCACATTTCTTGTGTAAAAATTAATCTTTACACAATCCATTCATTTCCCTATGCTTAAGTTTTCATAACTTAGCATACATCCTCTCCTTTTCATTTCAAAGACCTCATATTAACATCTAACCCTATTATCTAGCTCCGTAAATCATTCCCCTATCCCCTACTATGTGAAAACTATATAAAAACCCAAAAATATTAAATATCCCACCCCATAGCAATATAGCTATATAAATATAAAGTCCGGGAAATACTAGGTCTATTTGGGGCCTTAGTATTAGCCCTTCCGCATTCATTTCCCTTGGGATTTGTTTAACCTCTGGTTAAATAAATAACCATGCTAAGCTCCTCTCCCGCACTCCAAACTATACCATTACCCCACGCACGCATTTCATTTGGATTTTATTAATATTTGACTAATAAATAACCAAAACTCGGCAGAACATTAATTCTTAACCTAAAGTTTTAACCTGCTGAAACCATGCAATAATCAATGTTTATCGGGCGCGTTGTTCTGCTAAACCCCGATCGTTTTTCCTTCCCGTCCACCGTCGGACCGGCTCTCCCAGATCCGACGACCCTCATGCATATCGGGCGCCCCTTCATAGCGGTACGATACTACCCGATGGTCGATGGTTTCACCGTCGTACACCGCAACAGTTGTCAGCCACCTATTGCATCGGGCCGCCCCTGACACATACCGCTCCCGTACCCCTTGCTCACTGTTCAATAAGTCTTTCCTCCCTCTGTTTATCAGTTTATACGTAGCTGTACCATCTATATATCATAATATAAGTTGCAGGAGAAAGGAATAGATCAGAACTGGTTTTCATGCCCTCTGAGCTCAATTGTTGTAACTTTTCTATGTTTTCCTCTGAATCAGTGATGAATATGCATTTTTAATTAAACATGTTTAAGATGTTTCCTTCACATATGAATGTTGTCTAGGAATTCTTAATTTCTCCTAGATATTATTTATCCACTTTCCCTTTTTGGCTGGACGAGAGATCCTTAATTGCCTCTCATCCCGTGACCTCCATTTCATCCTTGTTCTAGCATTAAACATTGTGCCATGTATAGCTATCCTACTCCATATTCCCCTCTTTTACCAAAGAAAACGCATCCATCAGTTCACATTCATGGACTCCATGCCCAATGGTTTGAAATTCTTACACTCTGAATGCCAACTCTGCTTGAATAGATCAAGCATCTCACCAAACACAATCAAAACCCATGTGCTTCATATCTAGCCTAAAATCATCTATTAAACAAAGCTAAATCCAAAAGAGAGAGCCCTCTCTCACTACTGGTAGGCTAGGACCTGCACTCCAAAGCTTGGTTTGTGGTTACCTTGACCGTATACCCTTAGGAGTCAAAGGGAACAACCTGAGTGATAACACCATGCAATTCATCCAGTAATTCACCAATGACAGGAATGGGAAACTTACCTTTAATAGTGAGCTTGTTGAGCTCCCTACAATCTAGACACATGTGCCATGATCCATCTTTCTTTTGCACCAATACTCCTAGAGCAGAGAAAGAACTTTGACTAGGTTGAATTATACCAGCCTCTAGCATTTCTGCAAACATACGTTCAATTTCACTCTTTTGGGCATAGGGATATCTGTACGGCCTGATGTTGGAGGAACACTTCTTGGAATCAGATGAATAGCATGATCATGATCACGAATAGGTGGGAGACCTCTGGGAGTATCAAATACCTTGGAGTGATTGACCAAGACTTTTTGGAGATCTAGAGAAATAGATGATTCCAATGTGGAAACATCTAGTGAACATAATTATGCAATTACACCTCTTTGTTCCTTTTTTAGAAGATTTGTCATACCATTAGAGCTGATTATCTTTCCCGTGGTTTCCCTGCAATACCACTTAATACAACTTCCTTTCCTTCCATAGAAAATTTCATGAAAAGTTCTTGAAAATTAAAAGCTATTGTACCCAAGGATTGTAGCCATTGGACTCCTAATAAAACATCAACACCTCCCATTGGAATGGAAAGCATTGGGCTAGTCAATACATATTCTCCCATGGATAGCTTGATATTATGGCACTTTCCAGAGAAATTTATTGTTCCTCCATTTGCAATCATCACTTGAAACTCTTGTGCTGGATATAGGAAGCAATTCAATTCTTTTGCTACCTTACAATGAATAAAATTGTGGGTGCTTCCTGAATCAATCAAAACTATTACCTTTTTCTTCTTGATTTGTCCTTCTATCTTTATAGTTTGAGGAGTGGTAATTCCCGCCAATGCTTTACAAGATATGGTTGGATTTATTTGTTCTTCATCTAGGCTTTGTTCCTGGAGTATATCCTCTTCTTTTGACCTTTCTTCCTCATTTTCTTCTTCCCCTTCAGAATCTATGTAGAATAATTTATTCTCAGCACACTTATGACCCTTAGTGTATTTTCTATCATAACTGTAACAAAGCCCTTTTTCTCTTTTTTCTTCCAATTGTTGTGGTGTCAACCTTATAGGTTGTGAAATTCTAGGGGAAACAACACTTCCATGTTTATAGTTGTGAGTGGTAGGCTTCCTTGTTGCCATAATTTTTCTTTCCATTTTTCTTGCCAACTTGAATTCCTTCTTCAATGAATCAAGTTCCCAAAGGCAAAACCTCATGTTGGATGTTATCCTTTAAAGTCCCTAAGAACACATCAATCCTATGCTCCTCTGGAATATCGTTTACCCTTATATTCAATTTTTGGAAGTCCTCAATGTGCTCCATCATTGAATACTTTTTTTTTAGATTTATCAATTGGCTAAAAAAGGTGTTTATTTTTATTTCCTCATAATGTGCTATCATTTTTTCCGTAAAAATTTCCCAAGTGATAATTTGTTTACGAGAGAAAATCCATCGATACCATACAAACTAATTTGGTTTAAATATAAAGTAGCAATATGTACCTTTTGTGTGTTTTTCACATTATGGAGATCGAAATATTGCTCCATCTATAGTATCCATGTTATGGGATCCTTGCTATCAAACTTCCCCATATCAATCTTTGGAACATGGTGGGTCTTCAATCCACCATTTGTGTCTATGAAATCATGATTAACATTTATTTTGTTCTCGTCATGAGTTTTCTCTATTACCTTTTCACCATTAGGAAGTCTTTCTTGTAGCAACTTTTTCAAACCTTCCATGTCTTTCTTCAAATCTTCAATGTTGTCATTCTTTGAATCAGTGTTAACATTTATTTTGTTCTCATTCTGAGATTTCTCTACTACATTTTTGCCATTAGGAAGCCTTTCTTGTAGCAACTTTGTCAAACCTTCCTTCCAACCTCCCATGTCCTTCTTCCAATGTTCAATGTTGTATTTCATACCATCCACATTAGCTTCCATGCCTTTCTTTAAACCATCCGTCTTAGCTTCTGTTATTTTTTGTGAGTGAAATTTGTTGCACTTGGTCTCACAATTTTGATATATTATGTTGCATTTCTTCCTCTTCTTCATGAGTCATGCTAGATATTTTAGGTTTCTTACTAGGTGTTTCCATTTTCTTTCTTCGAGGCATCAATTAATGATAATTATTCTTCACTATGCCCTTTGAATCCTTCAAACTAATTTTTCAAACCAAACTTATGCAAAATTAAAAAAAAAAACTACACACAGTTTTTCACTTTGCAGGAGCTCGATATTGAATCTGATGTATCTCTGAAATTTCGGATCTCCAATGTCTTAAATTGTGAATGGTGGTAGCCCTTTGAGTCCTCTTTCCAACGCCACCAATCCGATCGAAATTGGGTTCTCCAAGAAATAGTTATGCCCAATCTCCCAAGATAACCTGATTGTACACTTTTTCAGTAGAGAGAACTTGTACGAAGTGCCACATGTCACTGTTACAACCTTCATACCTGAAAATGATGCAAAAAAACTAGATTTCGTCCTCTTTCTGTAACTTCTTACGAAATTTCAATATGATACTCAGAGATAAAGTTATGACAATTTTCCCAAGGTCACCTATTTGGGATGTAATCCGGGAGCTTGCCAAAACCCTAACTTACTTGGATTGTATCACTGACAATATAGTGAGACAAGATTTGAAATTTGGACCCAAGGATCATCGATGTTTTGGCTAAAATGGGTTTTTTCTTTAGCTTCGGAAACGTAGGAGAAAACAAGTTATAGCGAAAATTCCACAATGACTTGATTTGGAGCAGCGAAACCCTAGAATCCAAAGCTTTGATACCAAATGTTATGAAACCAGCTCACAAAAATATAGAAAAGATAGATCAATGTATTCAAAATCAGCATTTTTTAGGGGGAAATATCCTTTACATTACACAAATGAAAAATTCTTGGATGATACAAATGAAAAAACCTCCTTTCCATATATAGGAGTCTAAGGGATCATAATATAATCAAAGTTGGCATAACAATAATAATATAAGGGCACAACAATAATAATAGTGGGCTTCTATGGGGTACAATAATAACAATATGGGGACAATAGGGGCACAATAATAATAATAAGTGCTACATTGACAATAGTAATGGGGGAATCACTAGTATTATAGGGACCTAACATTTCCAAATTTGAACTTACATAGGAATTACGATATTTTCATCCCTGATATGGCCCATAGGGCTTAGGTGCTAAATCTTCTCCTGGCTCTAGGTTCTGTGGAACTCTCACGAACATGCGCAAGTTTGTATCGAAAGCCCTCTTCATGGGGACCTTTTCCAAAATAGTTCTAAGGCTTTCACCCTCCTGATGAGCCTCGTCATTGGGTAACTATATGAACCTTAATCCACCTCCTAGCTTATTCAAATCAACTCTTCTCATAATTTATTACATATTTTAATTGTATTTTTCTTAACGAGATGAGTCAAATTGAGATATTATGCCTACTGGACTAATATGCATTGATTGTGGGTTTCTGAGAGAAAGTCATGGAAATTTTGGCTAACTAAGGGCTGAAACTCAAATGAGACAAGGAGGAGAGATCGTAGGAGGTAGATCCTCCTCATTTACTCCTCACTCATTCGAACATTCCTCCATCAATCACACTAGCTCGAAGTATAAACAGCCAAGTCATGGAGATCAAAAGGCAGTCAAGCAAGTGACAGTCAAAGAGCTAGTTTATCTCAATTTTCGGAGCCGAGCCTCCCTAGATTTAAGGAAGTTGTTGGATACTTCAATTGTATAAATAAGAAGGCCTAGATCCTCATTAGGATTCAAATTTTTACTATAAAAACACTAGTCATTTTCGAGCTCAAGACTTATGGAAGACATTGTTATGTAATTTTCTGTTTTGATAATAAGAATGAACATTTCCTTGATCCAGCACTGAGTTGACTTAGAGGGCTAAAGCTCTTGGGTTAGGGCCCAATCCTAGCATCAAAGGTTCCTCTTCTTGTATTTGTACGCTTAGTCAATTTCATATATTAATGGTTGAATTATCTTTAGAGTTATTTCATTGAAAGTAGTTGTAGATTTGATTAGTTTGCTTCCAATTGTGCCTTACTTCAGCTGTAGCTTAGAAGAGATAAAGGAACATCACAAAATTTTTAGTAGGTGGATTTGGCCTCACTCCTTCCTTCAGGGATCATGGTTTGAGGAAAGAACCCCTATGCAGCCCCAAAAAGACAGAATTCTAGTTTCTCATGGAATTTAGAGTTTTTCGTACGTAGGCCAGCATTTGATCAATTTACAAGAATAGGATTTAGTTATCATTTCTTCTATCTTCAGTCTTACATTAGATCTCATCAAGGTTTCCTCATGCATGAAATAGGCAGCTAGATCATGAAATTATGTTTTCCTTTGTTAATTGAAATCCTTCTTATTTACATGATTTATGGATAAATGTCATTGGTTGATGCAGTGCAGGAGTTTCAACAATACATAGAGATTTCATGATCAACAACCTCATCCCAACTTCATCCATCCATGATCATCCCTTTCTTTCACTAAAACCCTCACCAATTTCATCATTTCACAAGAATACTTCTCCAAGCTTGTTGAGCATATCCAACCATCTCCCAACTCTGATTTTGAGTTCTGAAGTGGTCCTAAGCACACCCTGGCCTCAGTCCATCCAAAAACCACCTTCCCTAAGCCTTCCATCACGTTCAACATCCCCCCTTTTGCTCTCGGTTGTATCATGTAGGAATACAGGGGATCCTATAGGAATTCATGACATCTTGTAGAACGCATTAGAACATCCTGTAGGTTGACCTATAGTGGCATGTTTTGAGGCCAAATTGTGGAAAAAGCCCCTAGGAAGATAGAAGAGGACCCCTACTTGTCTCCCAAACCTTCTGACCATTCACCATGATCCTTAAGCCCACTGCCACGTCACCAAAAGAAGTTAGCTCTCACACTTTCACACACACAAAAAGGCAAAAAGAAAAACATAGTTATTTTGGTCATTTACATGCACAACATTAGAATGTTTAATGTTTCAATTTGCATGCTTAGGACAGTAGGATTTCATACATGTTAACTTAGCATCCTTTTGAAGTAAATCCTCTTAGTAGTTAGTTAGAAAAATGGTGTGTTTTAGCATTTGATTTTAGTCTTTTTCTTCACTGCAGTAGACAAGCTTTCTCTTGGGGTATATTTCTCTTTTCCTCATTGGAAATCAAGCTTCTTTTGAATCCATAGAAGTCTGATTTGAAAAACCTTAGTGGTCTATCGCCAGATTAACAGTGACAAAGAGTAGACCCATCACATTTACTTGTGTATACAGCACTGTCACCTCCAAGTTTGTATGAACCCTGGGTTGATAAAGTAAAGTTGGTAGCCCCTTGAGTTGCAGCATTCTTGCTGCAATACTAGTGCACATCACTTTTTGGCATTGTTTTCAAGGAGATTTCTGAGTAATATGTGATTACTGCTTTCTTTCTTCCATTTCTTATCTTTGACATTCTGCTATTAGTTTCATTTCTACAAAAGTAATTTAGTTTTCTTTCTTTACTATTATGCATTCTTTGCTTTCTTTTCATTATGCAAGTGAGATTTCATTCAAGCAGTTAGTTTTCATTCAGTCAATTAGTTTCCATTTAGTTTGCAATTGCAATTCTACAATTATTCTCAAAGCTAAAAAAAAAAAACACTTCTTTCATGCCTCGTAGGAATAGGGATAACTAAAAGAAATTTTTGCCAAATACCCCCACCACTTCAAATAGCCAACCTTCCCTCTTCTTCAGTGACTGTGAATTGGAGGAACCCTTAGGTGAACAACCAGAGATATTTGAAGGGGGGGGGAGAAGAAAAAGAACCGATTCCAACTGACCCAATGGCTGAAAATAGAAATGACAGAGGAAATAGAGAAAGATTTGAGGGTACCTTTCCCATCAGAGAAACTAATGGGGATACCAAGATGAAGAATATAAGCCCCTCTGCTCTTCCTCGTTTCCATGGCTTGACCTCAGAAGATCCAGGCACTTTCTTGTTTGAGTTTGTTGTCATATGCAAAACCTATGAGTACACCAGTGATGAGTAGAAGTTGGAATTATTCCCATCCACTCTCAAGGATGCAGCTTTGTGCTGGTTCATGGGTTTACTTGGTGATAGCATCACAACCTGGGCCTAGATGCAGCAAGCCTTCAATAACAAGTATCGAGACTATTGCAGGTCCAAAGACACTAAAGAAGAAAATCTTAGGATGACCTTAGGGCATGATGAATCCCTGGAGGATTATGAAGAAATATTCCAGCTTAGCTACAAAAGGGTCAGGTGCACACTTGATCCTGAGTCACTGAAGCTAGTCATGCTTAGAGAGGTAAGGGATGATCTTCTGGATACCCTAAACCTGCTAGTAGGAGGGGACATCTACCAACTACCCTATGAAGATATCAAGACTGTCTTTAGCAACCATTCTATGGTAGCTAGGAAAAAAGGTAGGGTTATTCAACATATGGTAAGTCCATCCTCTTCCCATACATCCATCAAAGGTGAAATTAGAAATATGTTGGAAGATTTCAAGAGTGAGATGTTACAAACCCTTGCCCTACAGATGGACACTATGCACATCAAGGGAGAACAGGAGGATGCAGAGAGAGCCTTATCCATTTTCTCCCCTAGATGCACAAGGAGGAACCCTAGGAACGAATTTCCATTGAATCTAATTGAATTCTGATCAGTTTGTGAAGAAAACCACTCCACAGACAAGTGCCCTTCTCTACCTAGACTAAAAGTTGTGTATGAAGGGACTGAAGGGGTGATTGAACAGCTCTGCTGCATAAATCAAAGGAGACCTCATGGGCCTCGGCCATACCAGCAAGGCATGCAAGGGTCATCCCATGTTTATTAAAACCCTAACCAGACCACATCCATTCCCTCTTGGGGGCCCCCTGCTCATCCTTCTTGGTCTACACCTCCTCCTTGGTCCTTTGCACCTCAATACCATTCCCAGCAAACCAGCCAGTCATTTCAACCATATGCTCCACCTCAACCTTAGTGGAATGCACCACCCTAGGGGTGGAGGCCCCCATACAATAATGCTCCAGCTTTATTTCCTTCACCACCTACTCAAACATAGATTTTACACCCCTCCTCCACCTAAACAACCCCAAATGCTTGCCCAACCAAATCTGAACCCAAACAATAGACAGGCACAACAAGTATACAGTGGAGAGACATCCTATCATTCTTATGTTGTGGAGATTCAGGAAATCAACTTGAGATCTGGGAGAGTACTCCCAGACAACCAACCTCTACCTCCACCTAGGGAGAGTGAGGAAGAAAGAGAGGAAATCATGCCTAGAGTAAATCCTCCACACTTTCCTGAGAGATTAACTCATCCAATCCATCCTACCCCAGAAGAGAATGACCTTTTAGGTGAATTGAAAAAACTATGTGTCAAAATTCCACTTCTCCAAGCCATAAAGGATGTACCTATTTACAACAATTTTATTAAGGAGAAGTTCTTTAAACATCTAGGGAGGAGAAAAAGAGACACCCCTACCATTAATGTCATTGTACAATTATCTGACTTAATCTTGGGGCAGGTAATTTGTGTGAAGTATTTGGACCCTGGAAGCCCTATAGTAGATGTACGCATCAATGGCACCATTCTCCCACACACTTTGATTGATCTTGGGGCTTCCATTAATGTGATGACTAATGACACCATGTTGAATCTCAACCTCCAAGATTCATTGAGAAAGACCACAATAGTCTTGCAACTTACAGACCGTACCACAGCGACCCTTGGAGGGATTGTGGAGAATGTGATGGTCTCCATTGACTCTTGGGAGTACCCTATAGACTTCCTAGTCCTCCAGCCTAAGGCCAAGCTTACTAGTTACCCTCTCATCCTTGGGAGGCCCTGGTTAGCCATTATTAATGCCTACATCAGTTGATTGAACACATACTCCAAAGTCAAACTCCCATCACATTGTCCTTAGATGAAGTAGTAAAGAAAACCCAAAACAACCATCCGATTGACCTCTACTTAGCTGGTTCAAACCATACCGTGTCAAAATCATAGAATTCAGCCGTGAGAGAACTTTGAAAATCAACCCATCTATTTTTGTACACCAAGAAGAAAAGTTGTGCAACATGATGAAGGAACATTTGGATGCCTTTTCTTAGAGTTACAATGAAATGAAGGGAGTGCACCCTTCAGTGTGTACTCACCACATTTATGTCAAAGAAGGTTGCAAACCAGTGTGACAACCCCAAAGGAGAATGAATTCGGCTCTCAAGGATATAGTCAAGGAAGAACTGCAAAAGTTGCTAGATGCAAGATTCATTTACCCTATCTCGGACAGTGAGTGGGTCTCTCCTTTGGTGTTGGATCCAAAGAAAAATCAGAAGTGGTGGATTTATGTTGATTACAAAGAGTTAAACAAAGCAACAAATAAGGACCATTTCCCTCTAACTTTCACTAACCAAGTGCTATATGGTCTGGAAGGGAAAAAGTTTTTCTCTTTTCTATATGGGTTCAATGGGTACAATCAAATCCAGATCAACCTAGAAGACCAAGATAAAACCACCTTCACTTGTCCTTGGAGTACTTTTACCTATAGCGTCCTTCCTTTTGGCCTATGTAATGCCCCTGCCACTTTCCAGAGATCAGTCCTAGTTATATTTTCCGAGCTAGTCCATGATGCAGTAGAGATTTATATGGATGATTTTACACCCTATGGGTGTGATTTATAGGAGGCTATGTCCAACTTAGGTAAGGTGTTGAACAAAAGCATTGAAATGAACCTATCCCTTAGTCCCGAAAAATATGAGTTCTTGATGATTGTAGGGATTGTTCTAGGTCATTCAATATCCCAGCAAGGACTGCAGGTGGAACCAAACAAAATAGCCATCATCCAAAGGGTCCCACCTCTGCACAAACATAGAGATGTTAGAATTTTTCTAGGTTTAGCTGGATACTATCGGAGTATTATAAAAGACTTTAGCAAGTTAGCTTATCCTTTATTTTGGTTGTTGGCTAAAGACTATGAATTTGTATGGTCAAAATGTTGTCAAGAGGCCTTGGACGCCCTGACGAACAAGTTGACCACTGCACCTATTCTATAAGGTCCAAATTGGGCCCTTCT
Source organism: Pinus taeda (assembly GCA_000404065.3). Lineage (NCBI taxonomy): Eukaryota > Viridiplantae > Streptophyta > Pinopsida > Pinales > Pinaceae > Pinus > Pinus taeda. The sequence continues at coordinate 119,656 of APFE030072844.1, forward strand.
TTTCATATACACACTGATGCCTCACGCAAAGCCATAGGAGTGCTCTAGGCCAAATAGATGACAAGTTGCCTTATGTCATTTACTTTATCAGTAAGAATCTATCAAAGGCCAAGCTGAACTACACAATAACCGAAAAGGAGCTCCTATTTGTTGTGCATTCATTAAACAAATTTAGGAATTATATTATAGGTTACCAAACATTTGTACATACTAACCATGTTGCAATTAAATATTTGATGAATAAACTTGATGTCAATGCCCAGATTATTAGATGGTTACTTTTATTACAGTAGTTCGATCTAACTATTATTGATAAGCATGGCAAGGAGAATGTTGTTGCAAATTTTTTGTCTAGGTTAACTTTGCCTACAGGGGAGGAAGGAATGGTTGATGATCAGGTACCAGATGAACACTTATTCACTATTTCAGTTCTCTCTCCATGGTTTGCTGACATACAAATCTACTTGCTATCTGCACAGTTCCCATCGAATTTTTCCTCCAAAGACAAAAGCAAGATTGTGAGGAAGAGTGCCCCATTCACATGAATTGGGGGCAACCTCTTCAAACTAGGCCTGGATCAAATTCTGAGAAGATGTGTCAGGGAGGAGGAAGTCTTTGACATCCTTATGACCTGTCATAATGGGCCTTGTGGAGGTCAATTTTCAGCCAAGAGGACAACATTGAAGGTGTTACAAGCAGGTTATTATTGGCCCACTCTTCATCAGGATGTGAGAAGGTATACTAGTCAGTGTGATCGGTGCCAAAGGATGGGAAAGCCTACTCCAAGAGATGGGTTGCCTCTACCACCTCAAGTGATTTTCGAGCCATTTGACAAGTGGGGCATGGATTTCATTGGACCTATTTACCCTTCATTTAAGAAAAAATAAGTACATCATTGTATGCACTGACTATTTGACCAAGTGGGCTGAAACCAAGGCAATCAAGGCAGCAACACAGGAGAAAGTGGTTGAGTTCTTAAGGGAAAATATATTTTATAAGTTTGGGTACCCTAGAGAACTAGTCACTAATCAAGGCAACCATTTTACATCTAACATGATTGAAGACTTGTTAAGCTAGCACAAGATCAATCATAGAACACCCACTCCTTATCACCCACAAGCTAATGGGAAAGTGGAGGTGACCAACAGAGCGCTGGAGAGAATTCTGACCAAAGTGATTAGCATCAGCAGAAAATATTGGGAAGATATATTAGTTGAGGCCACTTGGGCCTACAATACCACCTGGAAGACCACCATTGGGTTCACACACTGTGAGTTGGTCTATGGGAAAAAGGCCCTGTTGTCCATTGAATTTGAGTACAATACATTGAGGATGGCAGCCCCACTAGATCTAGATCTCAGTAGTGCACAAAAAGAGAGACTACTCCAGTTGAATGGGTGAGATGAGTTTAGAATGTAGGCCCTCCTACACACAGAGGTGACTCAAATTCAGAGGAATATCTAGCATGACAAGAACATCAAGGACAAGAAATTTAGAGAAGGTAATTGGGCTTTGTTATATGATCCAAGATATAAATATTTTAAGGGTGAGTTAAAGACTAGATAGTTAGGGCCTTATGTCATAGATAAATGTCATGATAATGGTTCAGTACATATTAGAACCATTGATATAGAGGCCATTCCTTTACTTGTTAATGGGCACAGATTGAAGGTTTACAAGAAGCCATTGTCAAAGCAAGATTTCATTAGTGGCATTAGCAAGAGAGTGATGGTGATGGAGAAAGTCTCAGCTTCTACCTCATCAAGTCACTAAAAAAGAAAAAAGAACAAAAAAAAAGAAAAAGGAGAAAAGAGAAAAAAAGAAAAATAAGGAGACTCGGGTGAAAACCTCCATGAGGCGCCTGAGTCCCATTGTTGGGTTGAGAACCTCTTGAGGTGGCTCAATGGTGTCAAAACAAAAGAAAAAAATATCTTCGGGTGAAAACCTCTTTTGAGGCGCCTAGGGAAATCAGCTAAGATGAAATTCTCTTGGAGGCAGACTAGTTGCTTTCAAAAAGAAAAAAACAACAAAAACAAAAGAGAAAAGAAAAATTGTGAAAAAATTGTTTGCAAGTCAGCAGGAGGATGATTGGAGCAACAAGAGAGTATCAAAAGGGACCTATTCAGTTCATGTTTTTATTTCTCCATTCATTATCCTTCATCATTCCATCATTCCCTCCAATTTTCTACTCATTTAGCTCAATTTGCAAGGGTTATGTAGTTTCTACAAGATTCCATGTAAACCTATAGGATTCCCTGAAAACCTATAGGATGATCCTGTAGGAATTACAGTGGCTTGGGAATCCTAAAGGAAGTAACTCTAGAGCAAGGGGATGACCTACCCATGTCAAAAAAAAAAAAAATCACCATCTCGTCACCATACCTCTCTCCACCATGATCACCCCTGCATTCATCCAAAAAAGTCAGTTTCAAAAATTACAGTTTTCAAAGGAAAAAACATAGAAAAAGGGATGAACACAGAGAACAAGGGGACAACACTTGAAGTCTATTTTCCTCATTCAAAAATCCCTAGACCCTCTCCCTACCCATGCCAACCATCCTCATGCTCTAGAAGAGGAAAATTATTAAAAACAATTGAGGGAGAAGCAATTATAGACATCCTGTAAGAAATCCTATAGCAGCCTATGCCACAAAACAAAAAATCATAGGTTGTAGTCAACTTCAAGCATGGAGATATAGAGGTCAAAGAATCTCCTCCAGAGCTTAGCAACAACATCAAGATCGTCAGCATTAACACCTAATACTTGCACATCAAAGAAAAACATCATTGGAAAATAATAATAAAAAAGAGAGGAGAAAAACACATGCAGCTAGTACATAGCAAGGACTTCATTCTTCAACAAATAGCATCAAGGCATCATTACCATAGGTAAGTATCTCACTTCCACTATCTCGTTAGCATAATATGATCAAAGATGTAAGAGTTGTGAAAGATTTGGTTTATAAGCAAAAGGTGGCCAGTTAACTTGGCCACCTTTGCTTAGTCAATGAGGAGGAGACAGTTAGTCCTTACACATGTGCTTGCAGTCAAGTCAAGTAAAAGGATAGATGAGGTCAAAAGTGGTTAAGCTACGAATGCCTGAGGTGGAATTTGATTACGAGGTGAGGAAAATGATGATGTGGTAGTGGGACCAATGGTCCAAAAATAGATATTCATACCTCGACTGCCAGCACACCACCCCACTCAAATCACCCATATGAGGAAATAAACATTGATCCCCATGCACATTCACATTCTCGAGGATACACACTAGAAAAGTCACTCTCAGCCCTCAAGCAGACTACAAGAAAGTGAGAATTTGTTTTTTTCTTGCGCAGGAGCACCTACAGGATCCCACAGGAAATCCTATAGGATCCTATAAGAGATCCTACAAGATACATAATAGCACCTATAGGATTGGTAGTGAGCAGTTATACACGGGAAAAATAGAGGTTGGCTTCATCAAGCAGTCATAAGGAGGTAGGATCTATACTTTCCCACAATTTCGAAGTGAAAATAATATAGAAAAGCCTTCTATTGTGTTGAAAAAGATTGCAGTTTAGGGGAATTGTATACACAGAATTTTCATTTCAAATTCCTCATTCATTAAATTTTGTATCAAACATATACAACCCTCCATCCATCAAAGAAAATGACAAGGGTATTTAATAAGAGAGAACCCATCAACATAGTGAGGATTCATCAACACCCTCTTGTACTAGAGATATTCACAAGGAACAATTGGATGGGTTTCTTTGAGAAATTGAGGGGATATGATGATGAAGTAGTGAAAGGTTTTTCTCTCACCCTCATTCCAATGACTAGGACCCATGCCACTATTGTGTTGAAAAGCCTTTCTATAGAACTCACCCCTGAAATCATAGGGAGAATCACCACCCTTCCTTTAGGAATGCCTTAGAGAAAGGAGGATAAGGGAAATATCCAAATTTAAAAGAAGAAATTCTTTTTAGAAGGAGAGGAGGCCATGGAAGATAAAAATGGAGTCAAAAGAGCAAGCCTACCATATCCTTGGAATGAAATTAGCTACCACCTTATAAAATATATATCATGTGAAGGTAGGTGTTATCACTCAGTAATTTTCTCTAGAAGTTGTCAGATTAAAGAAATTTTTGAGGTAACCATTGACCAACTTTGGAGCATAGGTTCTAGCAACCTAAACCCAGAGAGGGCTCTCTTTGTATGATTTAACTTTGTTTGCTTTGATTTTAGGCTAGTTATGATTGTCCTTGGGATTTTGATTTGTATTTGAGATTGGGTGGTGGGATTACTTAGACAGATGGATAAAATGATGTCTTTTATACCATTGGGCTATGGAGTCAAACAATAAGGAAGCAAAACTGGATTAACTCACTAAAGAGAATTTTCAAAGGGAAAGATAGCAGAGCATTTTCAAAATGTTTAAGACAAAGGGGTGAAAGGGTTTCACTTGGGGTAAGAGAGAAATTAAGGGTTCTTAGACCGGATAATGAATTAGGAATGAAGGGGTAATCGAGACCAAAGGGAAATTAAAAATCCTTTAACCTGGACATTCAAGAAATCAATATAAACCAAGGAGCAATTAAGAATTCCTTAACTCAGATATCAGCAGAAAACATTTAAATGTATAATTGTTATGACATAGTTTATTTAAACAATTTCTGAAGTATTATCCCAGTTATAACATTTAGATTCAGAAACACATTAAATATTATGAATGACTTGAGAAAAATAATGATAACACATGAGAATACTTCTCTGAAGTTCACTCAACAGATGAATCCTTTGAAATATCTGATCTATATTTATCAATCCTACTTGTTGGCTCAGCAAATGATACAATAACCCTCTAGGTCTTCTGATAAAAAAGTATATAGAAATGTCTAGTAAAATCCACCCCATATACTTTGAATTATGAAGTATTTATACAGAATTATTTACAAAATATCGCAAACTAACTTGGGATTTATTTTAGGGAAAAAATATATAATTCTAAAAAGGTAATGCCACCTTTCTAACTGATTTCTTTCTAGCACTATTATATCTGATTTCTTTTTATACTTGGCAGATTGATCTTTTAGCTATCATTTTATGCTCTTCGATTTATCTTCTTTTAATGATACTCTTTGACTCTAATACTCTTTGACTAGGACAACTGCCCATTTACTTTCACCATTCTGTTTTTACCAAACTGTGTCAATTGTTGGACTTAATTTGAATTAAAGTAAGTCAATTAGCTGCTCCCATCTATCTCTAGTTGGTAACTGAATGTTTTTCAACTTTTTGAAGACCTCATCAACCTTTGTGTACTTAGAAAATGTATGTTTATTTACAAACAGGTGTTTTACTTGATGTTGGAGGTAAAACAAGTTATCTAAAGCTTGGTAAAAGACTTTACCAAAGGGCATCCCTTGTTTTGTTGTGTTGTGGATGGCTACATTGTTGACATGATTTTTGGCCACTTCCCTGAGCTTCTTGTCATAGTCCTCCTGTGTCATCAATTTATCGTTAATTACCAGAGGACTTGTAAACCTTTCTATATAAAAGTGTCAAACTTGAACTTAAATCTATCTATGGAAAGTTGCATGGTCTAACACTTGTCTTCTAAGTTGTGCATAAAATTCCTTTTAGTAAGGACTCTTCTTACTCCTTGGATTGTCCCTGTCCTATCATTAATATTCAATTCTTCCAATTCATATTTGTTCTTAGAATTCAAAAAGTTAATGATTCTGGTTGCCTCTTCTGGCATCCCTTCCAGCTTTGTTCTGACTTTTTGAATGGCCTCTGTGGCCTCTTTACCAGGTCAATCTGCTCAAAAATTATTTGAATGGATGGCCAAATATCATTGGCAGAGTCAATGATATTGGTCCAAAGTTTTTCTTTTGCCTGTCCAAATGGATCACCTAGAGTCATTTATTTCTCTAGTTTCTTTATCCTCTCTGTTAACCTTGATATCTTCTGTTGTTCCTCTTTATTCATAATTTGAGCAAGTTTACAGTCTATCTCCAGATTGTTCACTTTCTCTTCCAGTTTCCTGATTTCATTAGCTTTGAGGGATGTCTCTTCCATTGCTTTAGCCAACCTATTAGCTTCTTCACCTGTAGAATTAGTTGTGGTCGACCCTATTTCTGAAGTAGATGGTGTTGTTGCAGGCAATGCAGTGGCCAATTGATCTATAGGAGCTAATGTTTCAACCAATGTAGATAGTACTACTATGGTGACTATTGGGATGAAAGTAGTTGTAGCTTCCTAGAGGCTGGCCTACTTGGTCAACTTGTCCATTTCTTTCTCCATTTCTTTCAGCTGGGTGTTCAATTGTAACACCAAGTCAAGCATTTCCTCATGGATAGTTTGGCTTTCTAACACCTCTGTGGTATATGGGTGTAATGAAGCAGGGAGTTTTAATTGCTTCTTCAAAGCTACTATATCTTTATTTTTCTTTTTGATCAATTTTTCAGCTGCCTTAATATTTGCAGGATCATGGCCCAATTCTATGACAAGGTCTTCTAAGGATTTAATCCTATTGTCCTTGGCCTGAGAGGAGGCCTTTTCTAGCTTCATATGTACAATTATATTACTTAAGGACTCTTGTAACCTATATGGATCCATGGCCTTACCTGTCAAGGTGGCGTATATCATTTCTCCAGCTTGTTTGTGAAACTTTATTTGATCCACGGGATGGATGTCCTTTGCCAACACTTCAAATGTGGTCTTCTTATAATCTGTTAGGTCCCTATAATACTAGTGATTACCCCATTACTATTGTAGTTGTATCCCTTATTAATATTGTTGTGCCCCTATTGTCCCCATATTGTTATTACTGTCCCCCATAGAATCCCTCTATTGTTATTTTTGTGCCTTTATATTATTATTGTTAGGTCGGCTAGGTTATATTGTGACTCCTTAGACTCCTATATATAGAAAGGAGGTTTTTTCATTTGAATCATTGAAGAAATATTCATTTGTGTAATCTAAAGGAGGTTTCCCCCTTGAAAAGGTTGAATTCTAAGGCGTTGATCTATCTTTTCTATCTTTTTGTGAGCTAGTTTCATAACATTAGGTATCAGAGCTTTGGATTCTAGGGTTTCGCTGCTCCAAATAGGTCATCATGGAATTTTCAATATAACTTTTTTGGGATGTTTCAGAAGAGAGAAACAAAACCCATTTGAGATGAAATCGCACTGAACCTTGGGTCCGAATTTCAGAGATTTTTGCACTATATTTGCAGAGATATGATCTAAGGAAGTTGTTCTTTTTGCAGACTCCAAAATTACATTCCAAACAGGTGACCTGGGGAAAATCGTCATAACTTTCTCTCTAACTATCGGATTGAATTTTTGTAAGAATGTATAGAAAGAGGATAGAATGTTTATTCTTTTACATATTTTTCAGAGCCAAAAGTCAAAATAGGGACACGTGGCATGTCGTACAAGTTCGCTCTACTGAACTAGTCTATAATCAGGTCACTATGGGAGATTTGGCATAACTCTTCCTTGGAGAATCCAATTTGGATCAGACTGGTGGCATTGGAAAGAGGACATAGAGGGATACTACAGGTCGCAATTTCAAAACTGGATGATCCAAAATTACAGAGATAATTGAGAGGCAATATCGAGCTCCTACAAAGTGAAAAAGGTGTGTAGATTTTTTTTAATTTTTGTTTAAGCTTGGTTTGAAAAATTATTTTCAAGGAATTCAAAGGGCATAGTAGAGCATTATTATCAGTAACTGATGCCTCGTGGAAAGAAAATGCAAAAACCTAGTAAGCAACCTGAAATCTCTAGCATGACTCATGAAGAAGAGGAAGAAATGCTACATGATATATCAAAATTACAAGACCAAGTGCAAAATGTCACTCTCACAAAAGCTAACAGAATGTAAGATAAATGGCGTGGAATCTAAGATAAAGGTCATGGAAGCTAAGATGGATGATTTAAAGATAGATTTGAAGAAAAATTTGAAGAGATACATGGAAGATTTGAAGACAGATTTGAAGACAGACATGGCAGATTTGAAGACAAATTTGACAAATTTCTACAGAGAAATACTTACTAATGGTGAAAAGGTAGTAAAGGAAAATCATGATGCGAACAAAAGAAATTTTAATCATGATTTTGTGGACTCTAATATGGGATCGAAGACCCACCATATTCCAAAAATCGATATGAGGAAGTTTGATGGCAAGGATCCCGCAACATGGATATTACAGATGGAGCAATTTTTTGATCTCAATAATGTGCAAAACACACAAAAGGTATGTATTGCAACTTTATATTGGAACCAAATCAGTTTGTATGGTATCAATGGCTTTGCTCTCGTAAACAATTTATCACTTGGGCAATTTTTACGGAAGAATTGATGGCACATTATGAGGATACTAAAAGCAACACTTTCTTTAGCCAATTGATAAGTCTAAAACAAAAGGGTTCAATAATGGAGCACATTGAGGAGTTCCAAAAATTGAACATAAGGGTAAAAAATATTCCATAGGAGCATAGGATTGATATGTTCATAGGGACTTTAAAGGATAATATCCAACATGATGTTCACCTTTGGGAACTTGATTCAATAGAGAAGGCATTCAGGTTAGCAAGAAAAATGGAAAGAAAAATTATGGCAACCAGGAAGCATACCACTCACAACTATAAAGATGGAAGTGTTGTTGCCTCTAGTCTTCCACAACCTATAAGGTTGACACCACAACAATTGGAAGAAAAAAGAGCAAAAGGGCTTTGTTATAGTTGTGATAGAAAATACACTAAAGGTCATAAGTGTGCTGTTAAGAAATTATTCTACATAGATTATGAAGAGGAAGAAGAAAAGGAGCAAGAAAGGTCAAAAGAAGAGGATATACTCTAGGAACAAAGTCTAGAAGAAATGAATCTGACCATATCTTGTAATGCATTGGCAATAATTACCACTCCTCAAACCATCAAGATAGAAGGACAAATCAAGAAGAAAAAGGTAATAGTGTTGATTGATTCTGAAGTACCCACAAATTTATTCATTGTAAGGTAGCAAAAGAATTGAATTGCTTCCTATATCTAGCACCAGAGTGTCAAGTGATGGTTACAAATGGAGGAACAATAAATTGCTTTGGAAAGTGCCATAATATAAAGCTATCCATGGGAGAACATGTATTGACTAGCCCAATGCTTTCCATTCCAATGGGAGGTGCTAATGTTGTACTAGGAGTCCAATGGCTACAATCCTTGAGTACAATAGCTTTTAATTTTCATGAAATTTTCACGAAATCTTCTATGGAAGGAAAGGAAGTTGAATTAAGGGGTATTGTAGGGAAACCGAAAAATATAATCAGCTCTAACGGTATGACAAAGCTTCTAAAGAAGGAACAAAGAGGTGTAATTGCACAATTATGTTTGCTAGATGTTTCCACATCAAAATCATCTATTTCTCCAGATCTCCAAAAAGTCTTGGACAATCATTCCAAGGTATTTGAGACTCCCAAAGGTCTCCCACCTATTGATGATCATGATCATGCTATTCATCTGATTCCAGGAAGTGTTCCTCCAAACATCAAGCCATACAGATATCCCTATGCCCAAAAGAGTGAAATTGAACGTATGGTTTGCAAAAATGCTAGAGGCTAGTATAATTCAACCTAGTCAAAGTTCTTTCTCTACTCCAGTAGTATTGGTGCACAATAAGGATGGATCATGGCGCATGTGTCTAGATTATAGGGAGCTCAAAAAGCTCACTATTAAAGCTAAGTTTCCCATTCCTGTCTGTTAGTGCCTAAATTTGCCTTAGGCTGAAGGAAGGCAAAATTCAGGGTAACCACAAACCATGCTCACTCTAGTAGCTAGCCCTACCAGAACAGGAGAGGGCTCTCTCCGTGTCACGCTCAGTGAATAGATAAACGATATGGTCTGAGATGACTTACAGTGAAATATTTGATTTTAGGCTAGTTAAATAAATATGGAAACAAGAAGCAATTTTTCATAAATGATTGAGTTTTTGGGATGTATGGGACTAACGAACAGCATTGAGAAGAGAATTTAACACAAAGGCACAGATTACTTTGTGAGGCAAGACAGGCGGAAAGTCTAGCAATTTAATTTGAAATAATGTGGAATGGAGATATTGTTTAGGAGGGTGAAAAGGGCATAAACACCTGAATCCTTTTCAACAAAATAAGAACACATAACATGAAACTTTCCCACAGGGAGAGCAATAAACATGAATTCTACCTGATCTTACTTAGAAAATTTCACGGGAAATGAATATGAATGTACTGTGAAACATAACAAAATACATATGAAACATAAAGAGAACAAATTTGCTACACTCACACCACATGAATCTCATGAACCAGAGCCACTACCTTTCATTAATTCTCTGTCAAAATATAGAATGAAGAATTGAGTTTCTCTCCCATAGTCTCCCAGAAATTACAACCAACCCTTTGCAAATGGTTTTGCATACAATAAATAGACTATTCCATTAGGAAATAGAACGACCAAGGGTTGTGGAGTTTTTCAAATCATTACAAAGTGGAAGTGGAAAGCCAACCATTAGTTACAGGTGCAGCGTTACAAAAATGACAAATGGCTTGGGTGACTGCTTGCCTTCTTTTGCCACTTGGATAGAAGCCAACCTTTAGTGAAAATATTCTTTAAACATTGCCTTAGGAGCCGAAAAAAATATAGTGTAAATGAGTGGGCCCACTTGGAGAAAGTCGTGAATCGAAATGTCGCAGAGCGGAAGTGATTTTGGCCTTTTGGTCTATATGTGCCACGCCACTTTGGAGGAGATTTTGGGGTACCTGCTGGAGTCAAATTGTGCCCAAGTGTGCTTGTTGGAAAGCCCTACCTGTTTACTTTCCAACCCAAGTTGAATTTCTGAATTTGGTGCTCATTTGCCCCTCCAAAACTTCATTCTCCCAAGACTGCTTCCTGTGTGTCAAAATAGGGGCAGAGAGGTCATTTTTTGAGTGTTTTTGACCTCCTAGGGACTCAAAACTTGCCCAAACTTCTTGTCCATGCACCAGAAGGCATGATTTTTTATGATGAATCCAAAAATGCAAACCATTCTTGATTTGGACCTCCCAATCCTAAGCGTTGCGCCAGTGGCATGGCGCACAGGGAGAAAAACCCTATGTTGTTCCCAAAAATTTGTCATGAGATCCTCTATGAAGTGCTATGCTGGGCCACAGAGGCTTCAGCCAAGATTCAGAGCCGATCTTACTCTTTTTTCCTTTTTTGCCTCTTTGTCACTTTGCTCAATTTCACCTTCAAACTCCTTATCCGAGCCTTTGAACTCATGTTCCGTGCCCTGTAGTGATAAACCATCCACCTCATTATGGTTTTGTCCTTGTCGGCCTTCTATAATATTCTCTCAAGGTGGATGTTGATACACTCGAGCCAAGACTCTCGATAATTGTTAATCTGTTGCTCTAAGGGAGTGAGCTCAATCCTCCTATGTTGGGCAGCTTGGCAATTCTGACGGATGTGTTGCAGCTCCATGATCTCATGCTGGTCCTCGAGTTGTTTGTTCCTCTACTCCAAATACCTGATAATCCACTTAGCCCTCTCCAAATTGAGAGACAAGGCTTGGATCTCTTTTTGCTGCTCCTGGATGGTCCTCCTAAGTTTGGCACTCTCCACATCTGTATCATCATCTTTAATGAGGATGAAGTCGGCCTCTCGTTCACTTGATGGCCCCTCGTCATGCATGGGCCTCTTGCCCCTGTCCTATACCTGTGTTGCCGATGTCGGAAGCAAGGCCCCTTCCACCCTGGGTGGAGATAACACTCGCTTTGCTGCTGCAAACAAATGTCTACTGCCTCTCTGATATGTGATGAATACCAGCATAGTAGCGGTTTGACTAATGTTTGAAACATGCTACGGCAAGAGGACAAGCCAATAGCTCTGTGAGTGTAGTGGGCTCCTCTCAGATGTGTTTTCCTCCCTTATGTGGTCTTCTCAGTGCATGAATTTCTTGGGAGGAATCACTCACTGTTTCCTCATCCCTTTCATAAGCTAAATCAGTTTCCATATTTGCCACTGTTTGATGTTCAATAATGAGTATGAATAGATTTTATATCAAGTATAGGTGTTTGCTATTTGACGAATGGAATTGATGAGTGGGACTGTGAATGAGGGATTTTGTGCTGACTATAGGGTTATAAGGGAGTGATATGGTTTGGGGAATGAGGATTAGGGTTTAGGGTAATAATGGGAATTTGTTGTTAGGGTTTAGGATTTTGGGGATAGGGGGGTAGGATGAATGTGAATGAGAGAGGGGTAAGGGATATTAAATGAGGGGAGTGTAGTGGAGGAATGTGAAACTTATTGTAGGGAGCAAACAACAACAATGACAACTTTTGAAAACCCTAGATAGTTTTTTCAGTACGCTGTGTAGCAAACTAGGGTTTGTCTTTTCACCTATTTACACACCATCAAGGGGGATGAAAACTCTTGCAATGGCACTTAGGGATGATTTAATTACTTGGAAGAACGAAGTATTTTCAATTTGGAGGAAGATTTCAATGAAATTCAGGCCTTTTATCCATGTGCGCCGCGCCTCCCATGTGCGTCGCGCCAGTGTAAATCTACACTGGAAAATTTCTCCCAGTGCGACGCGCTCCCTCTGTGCACTGCGCCTTTTTACAGTAGCCTTTGTGAGGCCTTCCCGGTGTCAAAATTGGGTGTTGGATAGTGCATTGGAAAGATATTTGAGTCTACTTTCCAACCCAACTGGAATTTTTCAATTCGGAGTTCATTTTCCCTGTCAAAAATCAAATATCCCAAGACTGGACAAAATGTGCCAAATGAGGCTGCCTCAAGGCAGAGTGCTGTTGCAGTCAACTTTTGAAGGTGTTACTCAACTCCAAATTGAGCTCATGATAGCTCATTGGAAATCTCTTTGTGTCGAGTTATCATTTTACTCATTAAACAAGTCATTTTTCTAACCAAGCTAGGAGAAAACTTGAGTTTCCCAAGGTTACTTTAGAGGTGCATCAATTCTCCCGAGGCAATTGTATTTTTGACATTTCTCTAAAACCATGACACCTGTGTAAAAAGTGAAGGAGGTTTTTCTTCCTTGACCTATGTTGGACAAAAAACTCTCTCTATTTTCCAAAATTCATCTTTTCTTGCTCAGAAACATCATTTGAGTGAATTATTGAACCTTCCTCTGGCCTGCAAGTATTATTGAAGCACTTTGAGAACAAAAATTTGCAAACCCTAGACCTAATGACTGAAACGAGTCTTGTCCATTAAAATATCAAACATTGACTGTCATGGATTTTCATAAATTTGATGAAAAGACCTAAGCCAGCAGGTACAAGACATGAGGGGAATGAACTGACAAGACCCTTCTGTCAGATTATGGCATGCCTCTAGCGGAATCCAGCTGAGTGAATGGAGCGAGACACCTAAAAATGAGATGCAGAAAGAGTTTTGATCTCTGACGGAGGACTAACAAGACCGACGCTAACACTACCATTGATGAATTACTGGATGAATTGCATGGATCAATTTACTTCACCAAGTTGGATCTTCGTTCAGGATATCATCAAATCAGAATGAAGAATGAAGACATTCCGAAAACAACATTTAGAACTCATGAGGGTCATTATGAATTTTTGGTCATGCCTTTTAGCCTTACCAATGCACCCTCAACATCTCAAGGTTTGATGAATTCAATTTTCAAACCATTCCTTAGAAAATGTGTGTTAGTATTCTTTGATGATATACTAATCTACAACAACTCTTGGAAGGATCACGTTGAACATGTTGACAGGGTGCTACAACTATTGGAGGAAAAACAATTATATGCAAAAATATCTGAATGTTTCTTTGGAGTACAAGAGGTGGAATATCTGGGTCATATTGTATCTCATGAAGGAGTTAAGGTAGACCCTAGAAAAATTAAAGCCATTAAGGAATGGAGAATCCCCACATCCATAAAGAATCTGCGAGGATTTCTCAGGTTGATGGGGTATTATCGCAAGTTTGTTAAGATATATGGGAGAATAGCAACACCTCTAACAACACTATTGAAGAAAGATGCATTTTCATGGACTCCAGAAGCAACAAAGGCCTTCGAACATCTTAAAGAGGCAATGTGCCAAGAACCTGTCTTAGCTACATCGGACTTCACAAAAACCTTTATTGTGGAATGTGAT
>APFE030072844.1:146607-160732 GCA_000404065.3 Pinus taeda
ACATCGGTCCATGAACCCATGGTGCCCCCAGATTTCCCAAAAAACGTCGTTTAGGGCCTCAAAACGGCTCCGGAAGTTCAGGACCCGAAAAACTGCTAAAAATAGTAAGTTGTGCTACAATTAAGGAAACTGAAATTGCTGAAAGAGACAATTGTGGGGGTCCAAATGGGATAGGTGGGTGGCCACCAACATCCACCTGGATCAAAGATGTAGCTAGCGCACGCTAGAAACCCTCTGAACCAACCAATACTGAAAGCTGACACAGAGGTGAGGAATCCACCAATAGGGTCAAATAGAAACTAAGGCACTGCAGGAATCCCAATGTGTGATAATGAAAGCTGATGTCGAACACAAGGGAAACCACTCAGTCAAAGACCCATGATACTGATCGATGCTGAGCACAAGGTGACCTATTGATAATGAAAATAAGGCTAGGGTGCAGCTCTAAGCCTGTCCTCAGAGCAAGATGTCGTCATCAATAAGGACAAGACCCGCCAACAAGAAGTCAATGGAGACCTTCTCAAACCGGCACGAGTAAAGGACCAATACAACTGATTTCATGATAGATAAGACACTAACAACCAGGGATGGTCGACCGAAAAATAGGTCAAAAGACACCGCAAAAAGGTCGACTCAAGCTTACTTCCCTTCAACTAAAGCACGACTCAATGATGACCATGTGGCAGCATATGATGACTCTGTATAAGTTCACCATGCAGGAGGAATGAATGAAATCTCCATATGAGTGGAAGAGATAACCAATTGGAGGAGAACTGACTCAATAACAAGGTTAAGGGTACTAACTCTAGCTGCCAACAATAAATGGAAATGTTGTCCCATTCCTGGTCTTTTTGGAATATGTAATTTTTTTGTATTTTTCTTTAAGCTGGAAAAAGAATAAAAGAATTCTATAGTACAGTGGAAAGAATGAGTGTTAGTGAAATAGATTATCTAGTTCCTGGGATGGGAACATTCCTATGCTCAATGCAGGGAGGTGAAGCTGGTCAAGGACACTCAAGGGGATGTTCCTTACATGGGTCTGAGGGTGTGTCAAGTTGCAGAACCTAAGGGATTGCAAGTTTTGTTTTTGCGGAATACATGGTCAAAAAGTGGCTTAAACATGAGCCCAAGTGAAGCCGACTCAAGGCCAAAAGGTGTAAATGGTCAATATGCAATGCAGTAGTACAACTCAACACAAAGGAGCCTCTAGGGTATAAGGCCAAAATGAAGCAAAGAAGCAAAGAGGGATGAGTCTTCAATGCACAACTCATGGCAGGACTAGAGAGGACTCCTGAGCCTACTCAATGAAGCTGCATGGGCAACCAATGTCAGTGAGGTGCTAACTACGATGCCGATGAAAAGGATGCTCTACCATCACGTCATGATTTAAAAAGTTGGTGAACAAAGATGGTTTACAAACCATAACAAGATGGGATCGACCCTATGGCAAGTGTATCAACAAATGGAGGCTAATATGGAAAATGCAACGGAAAAATGGCTTCCCTAACCTATATGCTAGTGAGTAGACGATACCTACCATGACGGGTCTGTAGTCATGGAACTGAGTAGAAATTTTCAAAAAAGCATCCAAAATGTGCTGAAAAACCACCTATTCTCTACAATCCAAGCTCCCAAGTTAAAATATTCATGAGACGAAACAAAATCAAGTTTTGAAAAAAATTTACATTTTCAAAGCTTATAATTTTTTTTTTTGACTCACCATTATTACCATTCATGCTGAGAGCAAAAGCTGGGGAGAAAAAGAAGCAATCTTGCCCCCTAAAGAATTTGACTATTCAAATTGGCTCAAAATCACCAAGTAACCCCCAAATCTAGCTTGCATCAATTTGTGATTGTTTTTAGAAATTTTAATTGAGATTTCACCATTGGAAATTATGTTAAAAATCTCAACGTGGCATATATGCGGGTTGATTATGAGAAACCTGCGTATACACTGGCCCTACATGCGATTGTGTATGAAATGGACCCGCATATACAAGGTTTGAAATTAAAACATAAAAATCTAACGGTTAAACTTGATTTTCTTTCAGGATGACAATCACCTGGAGGGAAAGGGAGCATCCTACTATTGATGATGAGGCTATGAATGAAAAATAGGCATTGGATGCATTGAGAGGATGCGGTTTATTAAAAATTTTCAAAATGCCAAATATAAAGGCAAACACCCGCTTACTTGAAATGTTAATCCGCTATTGGAGTATCGAAGATGATGCATTCATTATTGATCAAATGCCTTTAAGGATAGAGATAGAAGATATTTACTTTATCACTAGACTCTCCAAGACAGGAGAAGTGGTGCATTCGATTGGATGATCACGAGGTAGTCTTTCAATGGAAGACTACATGCATATATACTGTCTGGGGAGCCTCGAGAAGATTGGGAAGCCAAATTCCAATCAAACATGTAGAGAGTTTGTCCTTGAGGATCATACTGTTCACCATAGCCAGGGTAAACAGATTAGCCTCATTGTACCAAGCATCATGACTATCCATGAGATTGGTCGTAGATTGTCTCACTACTGTGTTTAACTGGTGTACACCACTTCTGACCAATATAAAGAGTCAACTGTCCTCCATTCAGAAAGGACAAACCAAGAACTTCATACATGGGACCATTTTGTGCTCCTTCTTCGAGAAGTTTCTAGGGTTACGTCCCAGAGTATTAGTTCCTATCAATAGCCCCCGAGATCCTCGGATGGGTAGGTGGGCCGACCTAATGAAACGCCTTGGAGGTGGAGACATACTGAGGACTACTTTTGATGATGATTTCTTCTCCTAGTGGGAGCATAAAATCATCATTGTGGATGACTATCCCTATGTTGGCATGGATTTCATGGGAGATCTGGATCTGTTGCTGCCATCGGATGCAACATGGGGAGAGATAGGTAACCATTTTTTAAAGTTTTGTCAATTTTTATGATTTTTTATGATTTTCAAATATGAAAATGAAATTAAATATATTTTTGATGGGATTAAATGACTGATATAATGATCATGTTCCAGATGTGGGTCCAGTACGACCAGACGGATTTCCACAGGCATCGTGGAAGAGGTGCCGAAGAGGCGGCTGTGGAAACTTAGAGAGTCTTATACGCAGTCCAACGAAACTTGGTGAGATTGACTCACTGAGTGTAGATGGAGGCCATACAATATCAACCAGAGGATATGTAGCACTACGTGGTAGGAGTGCCACGTGATTGGGTTCGCCTTTTTCGGCGTGTGGCCAAAGCAGTGGTCACCTACTTGGCTGCTCATCTTGAGCCAGGTTATTAGATGTATTGGACACGATTATGGGCATTTTAGTCCCGATTTTGTATATTCTTTTTGAAAACACTTTATGCACATGTTGGTGATTTTATGATATATATATACAGTTCCAGATTTTTTATGTTTGATTTTATATTGATGAATGAATGATATGCCAATCTAAAGCTTGATTAGCAATAGAATCTTCTAATGAATTATCAGATCATTGAATTTGTAAATAATTAATATAAAAAAATGATCTTTGCAACACCCTCACTCTCAAATATTGGTGAAATAAATAAGGATCCCGAATTCAATAAATGTTATTTAATTGTGACACTACCAGTTGTGAACTCATATAGGCTACCAACGAATTGATTCCATAAGAAATAGCTTCAGATAGTAAATTAATGACGGCAGTATACTCGACCATACTATTTGACGTAAGACCAATACATACTCTCCTTAATATCATCAACTGACCAGTTGGATAATATATCACCCAAGCTATAGAAGCGAGGTTCCGAGTGTGCCGACTAGCACCATCGGCGAATCCGAAATAGACCAAGTCATCCATCAACACCTGCCAAAGTAAATAAAAAAAGTGTTGATATCACAAAAGCTCCTGATAAGATATGTACAAAAATACAAAATATACAAAGAAGCCATTGCTCGGCCGTAACCTAGGCAAAGTACTTCTTGAGATAGAGCCCATCTCGGGGCTCTGCCAACTTGTTCCCTTCAAAATCGACTAATTCATAAGCCCCTTTTTCTAAAACTCGTTTCACTATAAAGGGACCATACTACATAGATTTGAATTTTCCTACCCCGAAGGTGTCTTTATCTTGGTCATAGACCAAGACAAGGTTGCCTTCAGAAAAGACTTGAGGATGGACAACTTTATCGTACTAAGTTTTAACCCTTTTCTTATGAGCCTCATTAATTGTGGCAACATCTCGACGCTGCTCATCGAGGTGTCCCAAATGAAGGAGGCACTCTTCAAGACTAGAAGTCTTTGGAAGGAGCTCAACAGCTAGCTTAAGAGATGGAATTTCGCATTAAATAGGAAATATAGATTCCAACCCGTAAACTAATTGAAAAGGTGTAAAATTGGTGGCAGTCTTTACCGAGGTTCAATATGCCCATAGAGTTGGATACAACATGAGATGCCAATTGGAGTGATTTTTGTCACTTTTCCTTTGTGGGATCATCTTGAGAGGCTTATTCACGGCTTCTACTTGGCCATTGGCTTGAGGATAATAAGGAGATGAATGATCCTACCGGAAGCCCAATTTAAGAGCCAATTCAGACATCAGTTGGTTCTGGAAATGGCTGCCATGGTCAGTGACAATCTCTCTTGGGATACCGAACCGTGAAATAATCTGATTGAAGAGGAACAATGTCATTGTTTCACTATCATTTTTATAAGTGGGCATGGCCTCGACCCACTTCGTAAAGTAGTCTACAACCACTATAATGTACTTGTGATTCACTACTCAAGGCGGATTACAAGTAGTGAAGTCAATACCCCAGTTTGTAAAGGACCAACAATGATAACAGGGAAAAGAGGAGCTGGATGCGCACACATCTTCCGAGTATAGACTTGACAAGGGTGGAAACGTTTGACCACTTCAATACAATATTTGAAAAGCAAAGGCCAAAACTAACTGGCACACAAGATTTTCTGGGCTGTAGCAAGCCCTGAAAGATGACCACCACAAGCTCCACTGTGGAAATCATTAAGAACAGACTCTTCTTCCTCTAAGCTTAAACAATGCCTAAGGATTGAATCAACCCCTTGGCGATATAATGTATCACCAATGATGACATAGTTCTTAGCTAGGTGACATAATTTTTTACGTTCATCCTTGGAGGCAGCAGGAGGGAACTTCGAAGTCTAGAGATAAATTATGATATTTCCATACTAGGGACCTTGTGAAGAAATGAGGAACAGATGTTCCTCAGGAAAACTTACCTCATAAACAATATCTTCTCCACAAGGCATCTTAGAAATTAATTCCGCAAAACCCAATGATTTCTTAGACTTGGCCGACAAGAACTCGAGATTGAATTCTTGTAGAATAACAATCCATCAATTGTATTTTCCCCCAATCACTCACCTACTGAGGACAAATTGGAAAGGATTAACCATTGCTAAGACAAATGTTTTGAATAGCAGAATATAATGACAAAGTCACTAAACAACATGAACAGCTGCCAAGGCTAATTTCTCAACTAGAGAATAGCGAAGTTCAGGACCGACCAAGCCTCGACTCAAGTAGTAAATGACATGCTCCACCAGAGCATCACCTTCTTGAACTAAAACCATACCTATGGTTGATTCTGCAGCTGCAATATATAAAAGGAAATATCTACCATAATCTGGTGGACTCAAAAGTGGGGTAGAGATCAATGCCTACTTCAAGGCATCAAAAGATCATTGCTTAAAGTCATCCCATAAAAATGGAACTCCTTTCTAGAGAAAACGCATAAGCCCTTTAGTTATCTCAGCATAGTTCACTATAAAATGTCTCAATAAATTTGCCTTCCTGTGAAGACTTTGAAGTTGTCAGATGGAGGACAGGGGAGGCAACTGAACTATTGCCTCCACCTTGAAGGGATCAACTTGAATCCCTTTAGTTGACACAATGAACCCTAACAACTGACCAGATGTAACTGTGAAAACACATTTATTTGGATTCAATCGGATCTTATAAAATCAACATCTTTCAAAAACCAACCAAAGGTGACCAAGATGATCAATTCTCTTTCGAGAACGAGCAACTAAATCATCTAAGTATGCTTTGATGACATGCTTGATGCCATGGAAAGCATATGACATAGCCCGCTGAAACGTGGCTCCAACATTTTTAAGACCAAAAGGCATCTTTTTGTACGCAAAGGTACCCTAGGGACATATGAAAGCTATCTTATGCTGGTCTTCTGGATGGATAGATATATGATTATAACCGGAGAATCCATCCATGAAGGAAAAAATCTCATTACCCGCACATTCGTCAACTATTTGATCAATAAACGGTGGAAGGTAATTATCTTTCGGACAAGCCTTGTTCAAATCCCTAAAGTCAATGCATACATGGATCATTCCTTGTTTTTTATCAACCGGGACTAGATTAGAAACCCATTTGGTTTAGAGGAATGGGGTATATGAAACCCGCATTGAGAAACTTTTCTACCTCAGCTTTAATAGTTGCTGCTTTCCTAGGATTGACCGGCCGAAGCTTCTGACAAATCGGCTTAGCATTTTCATACATCTTGATCTCATGCTAAAAGATGGATGGATCAACACCAGAAATTTCTTCATAAGACCAAGCAAATACATCCTGAAACTCTTTGAAGAGGTCGATGTAAATTCGAATCTCTTTAGGGGAACACTCGGCTTCGATGAAGACATTTTCTATCACATTAGGGTTCATAGAGATGTTTATCAGTATGGTTTTTGAAATGACAGACATGTTATCTTCGGCACGAATGTGTGCTGGAGCCAAAGGGTTTGAAACTGTACAAACATTGCTAGTGAGCAGATTGGAGAATCTAGACTCGACTTCTCACAATGGGGGAAGAAAATATGAATGATGGTGTAAGTCTTCCCAAGGTCGATCTACACCCATCATTGCTTCTAATATTTCTTCCTTATATGGTAAAACCGTATCTAAGCAATCCATAGCAAAAGTAGAGTCACGGGTCCAAGCCGGGGCCACATCACCATCTAACTCTTCCTCTGAAAAAGGAGTAGGATGGTCATCTGTAGAGTTAACGATAGACTAATATCTAAGCTCTGATGTAGACATAGGGAATGCCATTCCATCAACTTGTCCTTCATCTAATGTGGTTGTAGACGAAGGCAAGGTCCAAGGGTGCAAAAAATAATGAGTCCACAAGAACTCTTGTCGTGAAGACTCTTTGGAAGATGAAATGACATTGATTCTAGCTATAGGAGTGGGAAGATCAAATGTACCCATCAATGAAGAATACATCCCAACTCCTAGATTCTCGATAGGTTGATGGGGGTTATCCACCAATGGAATAGTAGAATCTGAATTTGCACGAGGGTCAACTAGAGAATAATCCAATTGATCAACCTTAACAATTTTCCCCTCATGAGGAAAACAAATGACTCAAAACAGAGTCGAAACAACAACATCCATTTCATAAATCCAATTTTTTCCTAAGAGGAGATTGTAATCTAGGCTAGCATTAATGATTTCTACTTCGATATTAACGACCTTTCCTCCAACACATATAGCAAAGGTCGGGATAATCCCATGTGGCCTATGAGAATGACTGTCAAATGCTGTCAAGAGTGTGGGTGAAGGAACAACTAAAGGCGATCCAATGGCCTTCCAACATGACATCGAAATGATGCACGTGGAAGCTCCCTCATTAATAATTGTTCAAAAAATGTTTGTTTTCCGGTAAGTAGACTTTATTTGAAAAGCCATATGATGAGGGAGTCTCTTTTTGCCATTAAGCATGTCAAGAGTGAGCACTAAAGAATTGTTTGTATCAACTGCCCCTATCACTAAAAGAAAATCACTTCATTGAGTTGGACATGATTGGAGTACCTCTAAAGCAGGCATAATGTATGGATCTTGAGCTAGATCCTCCATAATGGAGTAGTTTTGGGCTGCCCTAGCATTAGGGTTGATAGTCATGTGTTTGGTGGAACCTTTCGGTATCCGAGGTATAGACTCAAAAGAGGGTCGCTCAATATGAAGTGGATCCATAGTTCTGGGAATAGATTTATCCTTGGATGTTTTAGCTTCACCATAATCATGTGACCATGTGGCCACATTGACGTGAGAACCCATCATGAAAACATTTAAGGAATGGTCCCCCTCCTGGTTGCCCGCTGCAAAGGTACCAAGGTTTGAATTCGCGCCAGCAAGGAGCTGATGCCCTTGGGGGAAAGTGTTAGTTAAGACAGCTTGGGAGATAGAAGACCCTTGCTGCACTGACAAACGCTGAGCATCTTGAATTTTTGGGTAGATATGAGTCAAATGGTCTGCACTGCATAACTTGCATGGAAACTTAACTTTCTTCTTAGACTCTTTTCCACCCTCACCAACATTATTGCCGGGCTTAATTACATTACCCTTCCCATCTTGATTCTTCTTTTTACCTCGTCCCTTCTTCTTCCCATCAGAGTTTTGATTTCCTTTGGGGTTAGAAGCCTGAATGACATTTACGGAAGAAGGTTGAGAAGGTGGAGTAGTAGACAATGAAGCTTGATTGGAAGAAGCAGGTTATATAGACAACTGCTGCAATTGGCTCAAAAGGTTCACCGCATTCTCATCAATCGATCCAACAATACCGTTAGCATGCGAGCCTGGCTTCGTCTTGGCTACATCAACCATGGACCTAGGAGCATCAGGAAAGATCTTCTGAAGGGTCCTAGACTGAGAATATATCAGTTCTAATTGCTGGGCGTGAAAGATAGCCTGCTATTCGGAATAAACTTCACACATAGAAACATCCTTAGAGATCTCGTGTTGTAATGATTTTAAAAACAATTCAAGATGGAATTCAGGTCGAATTTCGGCTTTGATGAGCCTCTTTCTCCGTCTCCATTCTTGAATATGATCAGAAATGTGGGTAGTCGTGTCTTGATGAAAATTGGCCAGAAGTTTAGTTCCGGCTTCGTAATGGACAAGAAACTGAAAATGGTTTAATAAAATGTTAGCCAAATCAGTGAAAGATGTAAAGGTGCCCCTTGGCAACTCTATATACCACTTAGCCACATTTCCAGTCAAGGTGCGTTGAAATAGTCTCAACCTAATTGAATCATCGATGAGGGAGTTTGATGACCACCATAAATGGAATGTAGTTACATGGTTTCTCGGGTTTTCCCCACTCTTCCCTTCGAATTTTGGGATATCAGATGGAAGTTTGGTTGGGATCAGAGGCCAAGCCAGTTGTATTTGATTGGATCATTTATTAAATTAGTCAAGTCTGGTAGATTGTGCGTGGCCAGAAAAGGAAGTCTTAGAGGACCTTGGGTATTCCACCCAGATTGGACTGGGTTCCCGAAAGTCTGAAAAGAATGACCTTGATTTTGAAAGGCATCAAGTTGCTCGAAGTAACTGGTAGAACCTACTAAACCAAAAGGTGACCCTTGTGGTCCAACAAAACTCGGAGTTTGACCAACTCCAGTCGAAACACCTCCGTAACCGACAAAGTTTCCCCCTAATTAATTATTATACAGAGTGGACAACCCTTAGTAAGGGTTCCAAGCATTAGCTAACGGTGGAAAACTTCAAAATGCATTGGCTGAGGAGTACAACACATTCCCTTATTGGCCAAAAAACAAATTCCCAGTTCCGATCCCACTAACCATAGGGTTAGTTCAACTCTAAAAAGGATTAGTACCTTGACCTGTGAAAGGAAAAGGCATTGACCCCACTTTCCGATTGGAATGTGGTATATGACCACTTCCAAAAGGAAAACCCTGAAAATATGCCGATCCACTCATCATGGACGTGGAGGCAGTTAATGGTACACTTAATGAAACTGAAGGAATACCTTGAGAGGGCATTCCAAAAGGGAAGAATCCAAAACTGGATGCATGCGCTTGGGAACTTCCACTCGTTGACGAAATGGAAGTAGACCCAAACAAGGATGTGCTGGCAATAGACCCAAATAAAGATGTAGAAGGGGAGGGAATAGTTCTTCCCCCTTCTACTGATATAGGAGTCTGCATACTCATAGCACTCGTGGTGGATGCCATGCTTCTAGTAGTGGTCATCGTAGGGATGTTTGTCTGTGGACCTGGGATTGAAGGCTTGTGTGTCAGAGATCCGACGTATAACAATAAGTCTGGATGATCAAAACGGAGAGGAGAATTCAGAGCTGCAACCGACTCTAAGAGTTCTTCTACCTTAATATTATCTTCTGACTAGAAGAGTACTCAAGGAAGAACTGGTGTGTTCCTCTCTAGCTCTGTGGTAGTGCCAGGTCTACCTTGTACACTAATGTCCAATCAGAGGATCAATCTCTAATGCGCCAGCTTCCACTGGTTGAAAACCACTGGCAGAATCACTCCTACGCCTTCTAGGAGAAGGCTCTAGACTCGCAAGTGAAAGCCCACAAAGTCTACGGGATTGTCTAAGTGATCGGTCAGTCACTTTGAATTATTTAATAAGATCTACTTAAAGACTCAAGAAATGTGAAAGCTAGGCTGACTAGGAGCATAGAACACACACTAAAAAATGTACCTAAAGAATTCAACAGTTAAACAACTTCCAAGTACTTCTGCTCTGAGTGATTAGGACCAGACACCAAAATACAAGAAAGTGAAAAATAAGGGCCTTCTGAAAATAGACAGGGCTAATTACACCCCATGTCTACTAGTGAAGGTATCAGAGGAAGTTACGCTGACCTCCAAACAATAGCCTTTGTCGGTGCAAGCGCCTAAGATTCGCAAGGGTGCCCTTCAGAAGTACTGTTGAAAGTGATGTAATGTCGACCTTAGATGCCACATGATTCCCCTCTGCAGCCACCTGTGTAGATCCCTAGGATAGGCAACTAAAGATACCAACTCATGTTAGGAGCTGGGCGAAACAGTCGTGAGGTAAGATCCAACAATTAGGAGAGGGGGTATCTCTAGTCCTTATCTTCAAAAGTCCTCGAGGTTAACTCCCAGTCATGGAGCTTTCCCAGTCTCCCTAACGCTATTGGATTTCGCTCTTTATTCAGACTTCTACTTTTGAAAATTTAGAGTGACCTTGGAGAGTTTACTTTCCTCTTGCCTAATCCAAGGCCCTAAATAACCTAAAACTTGTTGGTGTACTTATTGACAATATAAAAGGTTCTAGTTTATTTTATTAGTGCTTGATTTTAAGTGGTTGTTCTTTTTATGTTAAAGGGACAATACGAAAGTGAAACTGATGGTGTTCGTTGACGCAAAAGAAATTAATGAAAAACTAACTTATATGCAATGCACTTTTTTGTTCTTTGATGAAAAGCAACTTCTACTTGGGTTCTAAGAAACTTCTATTAAATAATTTTTTTTCTTTTCTTTTCTTTTCTTGTAACAGACTTCACACTCGCAAAAACTAAAAAAATATTGATGCTCTAATGATGCGAAACTACCCTAATGCAAAGTGTACATGATGATGTAAAAATTCTAGATTACTCTAAAAAGAAAATGAAAGTAATTTGTTTTATAATCCAACTTGAGTGTTTTGAAAGGAATAATAATTTTGGACACAAAATGTTTCCCAAAACAAGGACTAAACACAAAGATCCCAAATTACTCTCAAAAACCAAAAGAAAACAAACACAAATTCAGAAAAGAAAGAAAAAACAATGTTTTTTAAGGACTTTTCTCTTTCAAAAGATCAATAAAAGCAACTTTTCAAAAGTACTCAAAATGCTATGAAAGACTCAAAGACCGAAAGCAATCAACAAGGAAACTTTGCAAGTTGTCAATTCAACACGAATGAAAACTTAACAAAATAGGTGTTTCAAGGTGCACTAAATGATCCAAAAGCAACAAAAGGAGGTTTCAGACACTGATCAAGAAATCAGGAAAAGCACACTTTCAAAGTTGTCAACAAAAACTTTCAAAAAGAAAGAAGTGAACGGCCACAAACTTAATGGGAAGCAAAGCAAGAAAACCATAAAAATGATGTTTAACACAAATATTGCAAGAAATCTTTTGTTCCGGAAAACTAGAACAATCAAGAGCCTCTACAAGAATACTTGTGTGTTCAAACACAAATGATAACACTCACTATAAAGAAAACCGAGACCAAAAACTCTTCAAAGTAGGAGAGAACTCGAAACAATAGGCTCACTGAAAAACTAAAATCTGAAACAGAAATTGACCACTCAGGAAGCACACAGTCCAAGAAACAAATCTTTCCATATAAAAAGACTTGAAAAAATCATGCAAACAAACATTTATGCGATTGTGTCTCTACACAGCTACGTGTACATGTGTTTTAGTCAAAAGTATACGCAGCTTCAATTTAGAGAAACTAGTGTGTATGCACTTCTGTAACCTAACAAAGGTGTGTATATAAAGGTTTACAAGAAAAAACAAAAAATGAGGTCAGATGACAAGGATCAGACTTGAAGTATGAGTTCCAATAGAAGCAGACAGTACAATCACAGCAAGCAAACTGAAAGTTGAGCATTGATTGGCACAAAATAACCCAAACTAGGAACAACAAGATTGTTGTCCCCAGTGGAGTTGCCAATTTTGTTAAGGGATAAAGTTGCCTAGGGCTTTGGGTTAGAACCCTAGCAGAGCAGGAGCAATCTACAGAAAGAAACAAGCAAATAACTCAGGCAAAATGCTTAAATGCGTGAACTATGCGAGGATGTACATACCTGGGGGTCCTTCGTTTGGGTAGTTCCAGCCAGGGTTCAAGCCCTCTCTAACTCCTCACGATCTTTGAACCTGCAAAACAACCAATTCAAAGATGCACAATAGCATATAGATAAAGAATTATAGTGAAATCAACTTTATAACATATAAGTAGATGGTTAGTTATACATTGAAATAGTCATTCATACATAAACCATAACAATAACATGAGATGCATGAATAAAGTTGATATCAAGAACAAGACAATGTTTCTTTTATTGTAGATAACTATAATCAAAACATAGAAATATTTCACCTAAGTCTTCCTCTTCTGGCTCCAAGTGGAACCATCCTCCATGTCTGTCCAGTCCCAGTCTTCAAAAGGCTCCTTCCATAACCAACACAAGGATATCTCCCACAAGGGAAAGGATATCAACTCTCAAGGAAAGAAGGGTTTCCTGAACTTGGGGAAGTGCTTGAAGCACAAGGATCTTCAGACTTGATCAAGGGATAATCTCAGCAGAGTAATTCTCTATTTTCGCTCCTCCCTTAGGCCTTCCCACTAAGATGGGTGGCTATCTTAGAAACAAACAATCAAAGTCTATTATTGTTTCCTTTTATGAAAATAGACGAGAGGAGAACCAAGAGGGCCAACTTGAATCTTGCGCTTGATTTCCTCTCCTTCTTGATAGAGTTTGGCCACTTCTTCTTTGTCTGCCCAGCTTCAAAAGAACCTGTGGAATCACAGAAACATACTACTATGCAAGAAACAAGGATCTAAATTCATAAATAATACAGGATCAGATGTGTATTAACCATATACATGCATATATAAACAAGTACACAAGAATATGGAAGGAAACAAGAATAGCTTTATTCAGATGAAAAGTAGCAAGAGGATTACAACCATGTGCTCTGACCCAACATCATCCTCCAGCTATAGAAACCCTTCCTCACCCCAAGCAAAAGCTAGATCAACCCACACTGTGAATGTACACCAGAAAACCAACAACACTCTCTATAAGATACAATTCCAGCCTCTGGATCTCTGTGATGAGGGATCCATATATAGATGATTACAGAGAGGTGAGTCATCTTCTGGGATCTTGATTAGTGTCTTCTCTCTGATAGTTCTTGCTTCCACTTGTAGAATGATGATCTCTTACTCATCCCTCGTCGAAAATGGAGAGGCAAGTGTCAGAGAGGAAGCTTCTGGAAGATTCCATGATCTTCCACCCCTCATTTTTGTCCCTGCCATTTGTCCATTCCCGACCATCGCACCCTACAGAGGAGAAAATTAGTATGTATCGCACCTTGTACACTGGGAAGGTGATATGCATCGTACCCCCTGCATTGAGCTTTCAGTATGGTCCAGCTTGACCATTTATGAGCAGTTTTCAGTGGAGAACTTCTGGGAGATGATGTAATCAGTTGACCTTGTTCCTTTAGGCAGTGAAGCAACACTTTTAGGGACTTAGGAGCCCTCAGTTTATGGACATTTATGATCGGGGTTGAAGTGCCCAA
>APFE030072844.1:165009-218511 GCA_000404065.3 Pinus taeda
ATGCATATATAAACAAGTACACAAGAATATGGAAGGAAACAAGAATAGCTTTATTCAGATGAAAAGTAGCAAGAGGATTACAACCATGTGCTCTGACCCAGCATCATCCTCCAACTAAGAAACCCTTCTTCACCCCAAGCAAAGCTAAATCACCCAACACTGTGAATGTACACCAGAAAACCAACATCACTTCTCTATAAGATACAAAATTCTAGCCTCTGGATCTCTGTGATGAGGGATCCATATATAGATGATCACAGAGAGGTGATTCATCTTTTGGGATCTTGATCAGTGTCTTCTCTCTGATAGTTCTTGCTTCCACTTGGAGAATGATGATCTCTTACTCATCCCTGGTCGAAAATGGAGAAGCAAGTGTCAGAGGGGAAGCTTCTGGAAGATTCCATGATCTTCCACCTCGCATTTTTGTCCCTGCCATTTGTCCATTCCCAACCATCACACCCTACAGAGGAGCAAATCAGTATGTATCACACCTTGTACACTGGGAAGGTGATATGCATCACACCCCCTACATTGAGCTTTTAGTATAGTCCAGCTTTGACCATTTATGAGCAGTTTTTAGTGGAGAACTTCTGGGAGATGATGTAATCAGTTGACCTTGTTCCTTTAGGCAGTGAAGCAACAATTTTAGGGACTCAAGAGCCCTAAGTTTATGGACATTTATGATTGGGGTTGAAGTGCCCAAAAATGTCTATAATAGAATCATTGTAAGAAATCAAGGCTACAATATTCATAACACCTGTAGAGCCTGTGACATGGGTACAACCATACTGGGTTACGCAATAGCGCCATTCTCTGGAATGCTACAATGTTACTGCGGAATAAGGTGAGGAAGACCCCAGGAATATCAATATCCATGAGTCAGAGGGACAACACGAAGTCACTGGGCCTAAGGTAAAAGTTCTTAACATATCAAACCCATTGAAAATGAAGCAAGTGAATATTAGGTCGGAGGCGTAGCCAAAGTTCGCAAATATAGGGAATTACTCAGATGAGGACACAATTGACAAAGTCGTGGATCTACCATGGAAATATTAGGACTTGTTTCCAAAATAGTTCTTTTAGCTAAAGGGGATAATAGGTGATCTGGGTGTTTTGAAGATCAATTTGAAGCGAGATGTGAGGTTGGTAAAGCAGCGCCCATACTGGTTGAATCCTAAGTACAAAGAAAAAGTGCATGAAGAACTTGATAAGATGCTTGTAGCAGAGACTATTAAGCTTGTAGAAGAATCAGACTAGATTAGTCCTATGGTAGTTCAAGAAAAGAAGACAAAGGGAGAAATTAGAATCTGCATAGATCTAAGGAATTTGAATGATTCTTATGTACATGATCCATTCACTCACCATTCATAGATGAAGTCTTGGAAAATGTTGGAGGTCAAGAAGCCTCATGTTTTACAGATGGGTTCTCAGGATATCACCAAATAAAGATCGTGCCAGAAGACCCAAGTAAGACTACCTTCACTAGATAATGGGGCTCTTTTCAGTATACAATTATGCCCTTTGGACTTCAGTATTCCCTTGCGATCTTTTTTAGGGTGGTAGTCACAACCTTTAAAGAATTTATTCATAATTTTGTGGAGGTTTACTTTTATGATTCAACGGTGTTTGGGTTAGTGAAAAATCACGTTGCAAGTCTTCGCCTAATGCTGGATACTTGTCGGAAGTATTAGATATCCCTTAATCTGAAGAAGTGCATATTTTTCATACCATGTGGGATACTTTTGGGACAAATTGTTTATATGCAGATGTTGAGGGTGGACCCTGCAAAAACTGCAGTAATTATAAGTCTGGAGTCTTCGAGGAATGTAAAGCAGTTGTGCACAACATTAGGCCATATAGGATATTATAGGAATTTCATCAAGGCATATGCATAGATCACTGTGCCCATGGAAAAGTTATTGAAGAAGGATGCAACATTTTGTTGGGATGATGATTTCCAGAAAAGCTTAGATGTATTGAAGGAAAATATGGTTACAACACTTATTCTGGTGTTCTCTGATTGGAAGAAAGAATTCCACATACATGTAGATGCCTCCTGCATAGCATTAGGAGCAGTGTTAACCCAACCATGTGTAGGTGATATTGACCATCTGATTGCATTTGTGAGAAGGAAGTTGTCTAAGTAAGAAAATAATTATTCGACCATAGAGTGCGAAGAATTGGCAATGGTATATGTGCTCCAGAAGTTGAGGCATTATTTGTTGGGTGTGCACTTCAAAATGTACACATACCATTCCACTTTGAAGTACTTGGTCAGTAAGCCTGTGTTGGGGGGAGGGGGGAATTTGTTTTGGTTACTGCTATTTCAGGAATACAACTTTGAGGTAGCTTTGAAGCTAGGAATATTAAATGCTAGACTGGATCACCTTTCATAGATTAAGAATGGCAACAAACCTACAGGTCTTGATGAAGTATTTCTTGATGCACAGATCGTTGTTGTGCACATCATAGATGAACATTTTTCAGACATAATCCAATTTTTGTCTACAGGTACAACTTCTGAAGGGTATAAGATACAACAGAAGAAATAATTGGTGGTTAGGGCTGCAGATTTTTTTGTCATTCTAGGACACTTTTATAAAATGGGGATTTGTTACTGATGTATGATATAAAATTTACAAAGTTTATAGGAAAGTTTCAGAGACATTGGATGGGGTAATACATCGTCAAGGATATTATGGATGGAGGTGAAGTTCAGCTCGTGAAGCTGAACTGGGAGTAATTTCCAGGAAAAATCAATGAGATTCAGTTAACGTTATACAAGAGCGATCCCACCCCTGCGCAATGAATATATGGATGCAGGAAAATCTTAATACTTGAGGCAGTTGCAAGGAAGTGCAGGAATATAAACTGCGCTACTAGAAGGAAAGTTTGGTGAAGTGAATGGGCTATGCGACAATTAGGAGAAATACATAAAGGGGAGTTGCAACAAAGGAGTTGTCCTTGCATGGTGGGTTCCACATAGCCTGGCGAAAAAGTGACCATTAGAAGCACTTTAGGTGATTGGATGGATATTTTTCCGTTAAAGGAAGTAGTGGGAGAGAATTTAAGGAGCATATATTTGGAAATATACTGCCAAAAGAACATTAATGACGGAGATTTGGAGGTAACAGATGGGTTCAAATTCAAAATGGGTTATAAATACAACATCCCGCTCCACATTCAAACACTTTGCTTCCAGAGAAATTGCCTTGGGATTTTTCTCTTTAGTTTGTGCCAAGATGATTCTCGCATGTCTAGAGGGGATTGGAAAGAGATGCGAGAGAAGTTTTCGCAGCAAAGGCTTGGGTGGGAGGTGGATTTTCCTAAGTGGAAGAAGGAAATATTCTAGGAGAGAATGACTGCAACACAACCCATACCTACCACAACACCTCTACAATAGAGATGGAAGAACTGAAGGAAAAGGTCCCTGGCAAAGAGACAGGATCACTGAAGGAGAAAGTTGCTCCAACATCGCAGGTCACTATTGACCTCAACGAACCTGAAATAGAGTGCATATATGTGGAGATCAAGACCAAAAGTGAAGAGGAAGGGGGTGCAGACTTGGAATTCCCCTTCAAGATCAGAAAGAGGCAGAAGCAAAGTTCCACAGGACCTCACAAGAAGGAAAAGTATGACAAGTCTATGAGTGTGACACCATTGGTCCTCACTGAGGGGGACCTTGATGAGATAGGGGATGTTCTCCGTAACTCCAATGAGACTATCTGGGGACACATCAAGGACTAGTACCACCAGGTATTGGACAAAGTACTGTAGGGCCTGAAGGAATTGCAGGTCCAAACAGGGGTAATACAAGCGAGCGTGGGACAAGCCATCATGGTTCAAGTGAGCATGCCTAGTGTTAGTAGAGTGGAAATCATGACCGGGCTTCACCCAGTACCACTACTAGGGGGATCTCTCTAGTTTGAGACAACGGAAGACTAGGAGTGTGCATAGTTCTAGAAGAAGCTAAGTATCAACCTTCTAACACTACCAATTCAAACTTTGTATGAGTTGCATCAAGGAGTTTTAGATGAGCTCTATGTTTGGGAGAAGCAAGCACTGTTGATTATCGATGAGGTCATAACTAACAACTAGCATATTTTTGAAGAGAAAGTGTAGGCCTTGCAGGCCCGCAACAAGGTGATATGATAGAATCAATAGATAGAGATTGCCCTTACCTAAGTATGCAGAGAACTCTTTGAGTTCTATATTCCAACAGAAGTAGCCTCCACAGAGAAAATTAAGGAGTTACTTGCTGCGATGAAGGAGACAAATGAGGAAATTAGAAAGGTCTGCTTTGAGCTATAGCTACAGATATCAAAGATTCAACTTAAGTTGTAGCCAACCACTCCTCCGGAAGTTAGAAAGTAGCATGAGGCTACTATTAAATAATATATGACTACTCTGGAAGCCGTAATCAAGGATTTCAGCCAATTGTTTGAACAAATGATGGAGATGTGGACCTTAGTACGAGAGGATCCACACTTGAAGAAAATTGAAGCAGACATCTGTGACAAAAATACAGTTTGACGAGATGAAGGAAATAGCGTAGACCTTAGCACATGTGTAAAGGTGCACTAGAATTTAGGAAGGAAGGTTCATCTAGATCCATATTGATGAGCTACATCAGAAGAATTCTATTATCTCCTCAAGGATGCATCAACAAGGCAAGCCAGCTATCACAGACAATCTAAAGCAAGTTGAAGGCTCTCTAATAGATGCAGAGGACCATGAGCCTTGCAGTCAAAGGTCCAATCATAGAGAAATTGGTTGAAGAGGTTCGTCAGGCTGTTGTGCAGGGAACAACAGATCTTCAAGCATTGAAGATAGGGTTTAGTGGTCTACAAGAAAAGACTGAGGCAACACCAAAATAATGACTCGAGATGAGTCACGACTTTGTGTTGGGGGCCTATTGGGATGGGGTCCCCTGGGGTCAAATTTTATAAAGTTTTGTTAAAAATTGTAAAGTCTCCGCATTTTGAGGAGTGAAGCATGAGTAGTGCAAGTTGATAAGAGTCAAAGGGGATTTTAGAAGGTCAAAGCCCGTTAGTTTGTTAAGAGTCAAGTTTTTCTGTGAATCGCCTGTGGTTCGCGGACCATGGTATTATAATGAAGAAGGATATAAAAAGGAGTCATAGAAGAGTCATAAAGGCATGATATATAAGAGATAGAAGTGGAGGATTTGGGTCTATTTTTGTCTATTCTATACTTAGGCAAAGGGGAAAGTTCCTGCAACTGTGTGCGCGGAGACCTTGGTAAGTCTGTAGCTGGGTGCGTGGGCCCCTGCAGCTGTGTGCGTAGGGTTAAAAGGAATATAATTGAAGATTTAAAGTATAATAAAGACTTGTTTTGAGGAATTATCTATGTATCCATGTATTACTATTTATCTATGAATCTACAGTGTTTTTGGCTTGTTGAATGCAATTAATTTGGAAAAGTACTTAATAGATTCGTGAAGAAGTAGATTTGTTTATTTACATGATATTATGAATGTTTACCGCAATTGGTGAAGGGTTTAGATATTTTAACTATTAATTGTTGTAATTTTTGGGTCTTAAGGGTTAGGGTTCACGAAGGTCAAGATAATCCCTAGGTTTGTCAGAAACACATCACATAGTCCTTTGGATGTAGAAACCTGGTTTGAGCATCCCCCATTATTGCCTCAGGCGAGACTGCATCCTATCATATGTGAGTTGTTTTCGAAAGGTCCAGTAGTGTAGGGTTTTGTTGGTCATTACAACTAACTCTAAACCTGGGTACAAGACCCCTCAAGCCAACACTAGCTACCACATATCTTCTTAGAGATAATCTATGATTTCTTGAACTGTTTTATTTCCATTTCTGTATGTAAGCATATTTTAGTTCTTTGATATTAATGAAATAAAGTTTTATTTATGCTACATCTCTATGTTTATGTGTATTTATGTATTTTGTTTTGTTCCTCCATAAGTCTGGATCAGTGGTATCAAAGCAGTATGCTCTTTCTCTGCTTTTTTTCATGTCCCTAATGAGGTCCGGGTATAAGGAGTTAGGGCTTGAGTTGGTTAAAACTTTGCAATCCCATCCTCGAAAACCCTGACGACTTCCCATGGAAGAAGAAAAGAAAGATAAGGGGGTAAAATATCCTTTCAAAATATTTCTCGAGGACACCCTTGAGTGACAAAGGAACATGATGATGGATAATTTTGCTCAGATCCTTCAGCGTCTACCCACAGGTGATGCATCTTCATCCTGCATCCACTTTGGAGGTGCCACTCTTTTTAAGGTACAAGTTAACTTTGACATTTTCATATTTGAAGGACGAATAGATTAAAATGTCATATATAGATGGTTAAATCTATTGGAAGGATATTTTTTAATTCATGACTTTTCCAATTCGGAAAAGATTAATTTTTCACTCCTCAAAGCCACCCACATGTCAAGGACTGGTGGGAAACCTACTCTGAATAAAAGGATGAGAGGGAATCCTCACTATTTTCAGTCACACCCACTTGGAATTCTTTCATAGACACCATCAAGGGACAATATTACCTTATCAGGAGCTATGAAGATAAATACATAAAGTAGACCACCCTACGACAGGGAAGGGACTAATATTTGCTGGAGTTCACAAATGTTTTCCATACCCTTCGCATAAACATGGGTATCAAGGATTCTGAGTGGAATTTGGTACTCAGGTATTGCAATTTTCTATACGAGTACATCTAGGATGAGATGGATTTCTTGGACATCTCCTCGCTTGGCACCACCTGTCAATACCCTATCAAGATCGAGAAAAAAATTTAAACAGAAGAACTGAGAATTTGGATCTATGAATTTGAAGGAAGGGAAAGGCACCCCCAAACCGCATAACAAAAAACAAATCCAAGGCAAGGTGACCTAGGAAAACCCTCTGAAGCTGCAAGAAAATAAGAACACCACGAAGACGAAGAAGGGCATAGGGAAATGGTGTGAGTTCCATAGGAGCCCCACTCACAACACAAGTGAGTGTCAAGCCAAGCAGTCACTGGTGGCTAAGCTGAAGGCTTGTGAATCAGATGCATGTTCTAAATCTGAGTCAGGAAATGACAAGGGGAATGACAAAGGCAATAATATTATCAATGTGGAGCCTAGTGCCACCACTGCGATGACCAAGATCTAGAAGTATAACCCCGGAGATCTAGAGGATGGGGGAGCGACTCTTCCACTCACAGATGTGGGTGAAGGGTTATCTGTTGTAGTTCATTATTGACAGTGGGAACCAAAAGAGCCTCATTTTAGTATAGGTCATGAAGAAGTTGGGCCTACTAACCACACCACACCCACAACTATACATTATTGGGTGGTTTCACCAAGGGAGAGATATTTGTGTCAGCCAATAGTGTCTCCTTCCCTATAGAATTAAGCCCTTCACATAAGAGGTATTGTGTGATGTTTCTCCTTGAAGTTTGTGATATTTTATTAGGCTAACCATACTTGTGGAAACAACATGGTATGTTTAAGTCTAGGCCTCACACTGTTATTATTACTTTGGGCAATGAGTTGTACATGATACTAGAGGTAGCACCATCTATCATTGTTTATTTAATCACTACAAAGAAATTCAGTAAGTTCATTTCCTAGACCAGGAGATTTTTCTTCCTTATGATTCACGCTTAGGGAAAGAAGAAGATTGTGGCCATGACCTCCAAACAAGGATCCTCCAAACTATAGCAGTAGATGGAAAAGGTTGTAGATGAATAAAGGAACATCTTCACTTCATCCACACGGGTACCTCTAAACTGTTAGGTCAAGCACTCCATCGCTCTGACCCTGGGTGCGTCACTACCCAATGGAACAATCTATCGATGCTCTGTTATGGAGAAAGATGAAATTAAGAGGAAGATTTAGGAGGTGTTGTAGAAAGGCAACATCAGGCCAAGTTCATCACCCTATGGGAGCCTGATTGTGTTGGTATAGAAGAAGGATGGGACTTGGAGACTTTGTATTGACTATTCGACACTGAACAAGATCACTGTCCAGAATAGGTATCAGATCCCCTGGATTTATGACCTTCTGAACTAGCTCAATGGGACCAAATATTTCAGCAAGATAGACTTGAAGTCTGATTATCACCAAGTACCAATCGAACACTCTAATGTGTTGAAGGCTACCTTCAAATCTAAGGAGGACCTTTTCGAAAGGATAGTCATTCCTTTTGGTTTAACAAATGACCCTGCAACCTTCATGAGGTTGATGGAAAACATCTTGTGATCCTTCACCAACTCATTCATGGTGGTGTATTTGGATGACATTCTAATCTTCAACCAAAGTTGGGAATAACACCTCCACCATATTCAACATGTCCTTCAAATCCTGTGACAACACAAGTTCTGTGCCAATTTGGACAAATGCACTTTTGGTATGACCCAGGGTCAATATTTGGGGTACATCATTAATGAGCGGGGTGTGCATGTGGACCCAACCAAGATAAATGTCATTCAGGATTGGGTAGCCCCAACCACTCTAACAAAGCTTCGCATCTTTTTGGGCCCTGCTAAATTCTACCGTAGGTTTGTGTTGGGGTTCTCTCATATAATTTGGCCTTTGAGTCAAGTCGCCAAGGGAGGAGCAAAAGCAAAGTTGTTTTGGTCTGAATCCCAACAGAAGGAATTTTTCGAGTTGAATCATCACTTCTACTCTGCACTAGTTCTCACATTACCAAACCTACAACAACCATTTCAGATCGAGGAAAATTCCTCTGACTATGCTATTGATGCAGTTCTTACTCATCAGGGCCATTTAGTGGCATATCATAGTGAGACACTTTCAGAAACATCTGAAAGTATCCCACCTATGAAAAATAGATGTATTCCATTGTGTAGGTTTTTTGACAATGGAAGCATTACATTATGGGGAAGGAAATAGTCATCCACATAGACCACTGACCACTGTAGTTCATATACACACAAGGGAAGTCGCAAAATGATCACCATCAGAAATGGTCCACATACGTGCAACAGTTCCATTTGAACATTAAGTACAAGAAGAGAAGCACCAACAATGTTGCTCACTGCCTCAGCTAACCCTTGGCCATGGCGCTGACCATTGTGCTCGACTCTTGTGGGCATGATATTTCGGGGTCGCTGCATCTTTACAAGAGTGATACAGAATTTGTCAACACATACCAGATGCTCCTGGAAGGAAACTAAGTTCCAAAATTTCACCTCTAGGATGTACTATTATGCCACCTGGGACACCTCTATGTTACTTCAAGAGAGCATGCCAAGATGATTTGGAAGGTACACTACAGTCAGGTCGTTGGACATTTCGTGATAGAAAAACTAGTGGTAGTGTTGTAGAAGTATTTTTATTGGCCGAACCTTCGACATAGTGTTGGGAAGTACATTAGGTCCTGCACTGTCTATGCCATTTCCAAACCAAGCATCAAGAAGCAAGGAATATATACTCCTCTGCCTACTCCTAATCGATGTTGGGAATCCATCTCCATGGATTACATGTTGAGCCTTGCTTCAAATAAGTATGGCAACGACTATGTTCTAGTGGTCATCGACAAATTATCTAAGATGGCCATTCTGGCGGCTTGCGAAAAGAGTATCATAGTAGAATCCACTGTTAAGTTGTTCTTTGGATGAGTATGGGTAAATTTTGGGATCCCACAGTCGATCATCTCAAGTTGGGACAACAAGTTCCTATGTAAATTTTTTTCAAGTCTCTGGTCGATGTTGGATACCGAGCTCACTAATTCCATGAAATTCCACCCCAAAACTGATGGCTAAACATAGGTTGTCAACAAGATGACCATACACATTTTGTGTATGTACAACTCGAAGAATTTATGCACATGGGATGAAAGCCTCCCTTATGTACAACAAAACTACAACATAGCTCTCCATATTTCAATTATATACAACCCCTTTTAGGTGGTGTTGGGATTCCAGGGCTAACAAATTCATTGAGTGCATTCAACACATCTACCAGTACGTCCATGAGATATTGGAAAGAGCCAATGCTAAGTACAAGCAATGTCATGATCAACATTGGGTTCCACACAAGTTCTAGGTGGGCGACATAGTTTGGTTACATAATTATATTTTTTGTCATCTATCTCGATGCATTTGGAGTGGAAAAAGTGGAGGAATCAGCTCACGAGACCATTTTTACTGGCGGGACCCATTTTGGACAAATGCGGTCCAAAACCTTATGGGAGCATTTTGAGGCATCAAAGAACGTTTTTGGGCAAACAATTTACCTATTTAGTGCTGCACCTTTCTCTTATATTCTACACATATAAAGCTTTCCAACGGCGCAAGAATCACATCAATCGGAGTCCGTATGAAAAAGTTATGCCACTCAAAAGTTGACCTTCCTGTTTTCACAACTATAGTTCGGGAGGTTGTCGCATCAGCCTCCATTATTCATAGAAAAGGGGCTAGCCACGTGTTTGTGATGTAAAAGACTCTAGAAGAGTCTATTTTGTAACTCTAGTTAAAAGTTGATGTAGTCAAACTTAACCACTAGTAGGCTATCGGGCTATGTTATAACTGGGCCACTAGGAAGAACAGACATTCTTTATTTCGAGAGAATTTTGTTCCACAGTTGAGAAAAGATAGGCATGATATCTAGGAGGTAGAGAACACAATGGGGATCTATGCACTGTAGCAGTCCATGGGCCACAAACATTAGTTCTTTGTATCTGCAGCCATATTTTTAGACAGAGAAAGAGAGTGAAGCGACCTCACCTTCCAGTTGGGTTTTCTCCCGAAAAGGTTTCCCAGAGAGAATATCTTGTGTCTTATGTGTGTGTGAGCTTATTTTTCATTCTCTTCTTTTCTACATGATTTACTTTTACATGCATGCAATAATTACAATGAGATCTATAGATCTAGAAATTAAATAAAACTGTAATAGTGTAGAATCTTAGATTTTTAATATAATATTATTAGATCTGTTGTGATGGACTATCCAGTGGAATATCCAAGGCAATTTATGGATTATTTGGTATTAGAGCTAGTTTATTTGACTATTTTGTGGAGATTTTAGGGATCTAAATTAGCGAGGCCGAAAATCGTAAAGTCATAATCATGGGAGACGAATATGTAAATTAACCTCATGATCCTACAGAGGCGAGTTTTTTGAGGCTTGAAGAACAAGTTACGGATGTAAACCGCAATGTAAACCTCCTCACAGTGGCCCTAAGAAACAAGTTGGGGATATTTGGAGAAGAAGGGGGTTCTAATGAAAATGACAAATCAAAAAGGGGATCGGGAGATCGGGAAGATCCAGAGAACGAGTAGAAGAAAGAGCCTAGAAAATATCAACCCAGTTTGAGTGTCGTCAACTAATCCTTGTTTAAAGTGGAACCAAAAGTCGATATCAAGCCATACCATGGTGAGATCGACGCTCTGAAGTTGAACCACTGGTTGTAGCAACTAGAAGTTTATTTCAGTGTCCATTAGATTGAGGAATGGCAAAAGATCTCATTCACGCGGGAGGGTCGTGCATTGACTTGGTGGGAGAGTCACATGGAAACCTTGAGGTTGGAGGGAGAACCTCTAGTGACTAAGTGGGAGGATTTCAAAACCCTCATTAATTCACAATTTTGTCCCATTGGGTACATTGAAGACTAATGGATCCGATGGCATTACTTTAGGCAAAAGTCAGGCCAAATCGTGCAGGATCACACCACAGAATTCAGAAAGATGGCTATAATGTTGGGTATCTCTCCAAAGAACCCAAATGTACTCCTCAAGTATTTGGGGGGTCTGCACCACCATATATGTGAGCAAGTGATGCTATTCACGCCGAAAACTATGGGCGATGCTTGTGTACAGGCACAATACCTAGAGAACATACGCTTGGGAAGAGCAGAATCAAGTGGATCGAAGCAAAAGGAGAAACAAGACACTTCTAAGGATGGGAAGAAGAAGCAAGAAGGGGGAAAGATAAAAATATGGTAACCACAACACACTAGTGCAATGATCCTAACAACCATTGTAGAATTGATGGCCATACAAAGGAGAAGTGTTGGAAGTTGCATCGAGAGCTAAACCCAAAGAACAAGAAGAAAGATAATAAGAAGAAGAATCTCATGGCCACTTATTTG
The DNA here is from genome assembly GCA_000404065.3 of Pinus taeda. Lineage (NCBI taxonomy): Eukaryota > Viridiplantae > Streptophyta > Pinopsida > Pinales > Pinaceae > Pinus > Pinus taeda. Next base: position 177,098 of record APFE030072844.1, read on the forward strand.
AGCAACCAAGCTGAAAATAGCTCAAAAGTGGATGATAAGATCATCATTACATCAGTGTATAAGGAGGTGAATCTGAGTAGCCTTCAACAACAACAAGAGAAAGAAAAGACCAAACTCTTCCATGTAAAGATACAGGTCAAGAAGATTAAGATTGATGCTTTGTTTGACTCAGGATCGCAGGAAAATCTCATTGCAATGGATCTGGTCAAGAAGTTGGGGCTGGAAGTTTGTGATCATCCAAACCCATATCCACTCGGATGGCTACATAAGGATGCAAAGCTGAAGGTAAAAAGAAAGTGCAAAAATATATTTGCTATCAGTGTTGATTTTATTGATGAAGTAGATCTAGATGTGGTTCCCCTTGATGTATGTAGAGTCATTCTTGGGAGTCCATACATGTACATGCGTGATGTAATATTCATGAGGATATCTAACCAATATTGACTTATCAGGGATGGAAAATCGGTCATCATCAATACACACAAAGGAAAGTAAGAAATTTCACTAGTAAGTGCCAAATAGGGCAAGAAATTGATCAGTTCGAGAAAAAATTATGTTTTATTGTTTTTAAGAGAAGGTTAGTCTATAGAGGAGTCAATAAGAGGTAAGGCATCCCTAGAGGGTTGTACTAAGAAACAAAAACATCAATTGGAGGAGTTTCTATAGGCATACAAGGACGTGCTCCAAAATCCTAAAGGGATACCCCTTAAGAGAGAAGTGGAGCATGAGATCTGGCTATTGCCAGACTCCCCATTGCCAAATATTGGGTTGTACAAGTAGTCTGTTATAGAAGAAAGTGAGTTGAAGAAACAGTTACAACAACTGTTCGAACAAAGTGTCATTCGATTGAGTACATCACCATGTGGGTCACCCATCATAATTGTGCCAAAGAAGGATGAGACTTGGTAGATGTGTATAGATTACAGGTTGTTTAATAAAATCACACTCAAGAACAAACACCCCATACCCAGGATAGATGATTTGCAAGATCAGTTGCAGCAAGAAAAATATTTCACCAAGCTGGACTTGAAGTCTGGATATCACCACGTTTGAGTCAAAGAAGAAGATACATGGAAGATCGCCTTCAAAACTAGGCAAGGATTGTATGAGTGGTTAGTTATGCCATTTGGTCCATGTAATACACCAACTACATTTATGAGATTAATGAATGATGTGCTACGACCTTTTATAGATTCATTTGTTATTGTCTATTTGGATCATATACTGGTATATAATGCTACATGGGAGGAGCATATTTCACATTTGATGCAGGTGCTGGAAACCTTGAAGAAGCACCAACTGCTAGAAAATCTCAAGAAGTGTGATTTTGCACAGTAGTCCTTTGTGTATTTCGGATATGTGATTGGTGGAGGAGAATTGAAGGTAGATCCTTCCAATATGGAGGGCATCATGAAATGGTTGGTGCCTACTAATGTAACTGAGGTTAGGAGTTTCATTGGAGTAGCACAATACCTGAATTTCTAGTCCACACCATAATAGCAAGTGGCAAGAGTTTCCTGTGGGGGAAAGGGCAACAGAAGGCTTTCGATGAGTTAAAGAAGAGGATTAGTTAAGTGCTAGTTCTAGAATTACCAAAATTGCAACAACCCTTTGAAGTGGAGACAGATTTGAGTGGGTACATTATGGGAGTTGTCTTGATGCAAGGAGGAAGGCCTGTTTGCTACCATTCTAAAGTATTTCATGGGGTAGCTCTTATCTACCCTACCTACGATAAGGAGCTCTATGCCATGGTGAAAGTTGTAAAGAAGTGGAAGCACTATTTGATGGGAAAGGAGACAATAATCCACACAGATCACTAGTCGTTATAGTACTTTGCAGGCTTAGAATAAGCTACAACAGACCAGGCATTATAAGTAGATGGGGTTTTTACAGCAGTTTCAATTGGTGATCAAATATAAGAAGGGCAGCACAAACAAGTTGGTCGATATGCTTTCAAGGCTACCCACATCAAAGATTACAGCTTTGGGGACTCTTATGCATATGGATCCATTCACCCATGTTGCACACATAGAATCATATTTAGAGGATGAGGACTTCAAGGAGGTGTATCAACAATTGTAGAGTAAGAGTCATGATCATGATGACGACATAACTGTTGACTAACTTCTCTGGAATGGGTTACTCTACATGTTGGATAAGCTATGTGTTCATAAAGGTGAGTGGTTGAAGCTGATTAGAGAGGCTCACACCTCTAAGGTTGTAGAGTACTTTGGTGTAGGGAATACAATGAATAACTTGCAGAGGTATGTGTATTGCCCCAAGATGAAAGAGAAGGTATATATGTTCATAAGAGGATGCATGCTTTATTGTAATGACAAGCCTAGCAACAGGAAACAAGGTCTGTATCATTCCTTACATGTACCTACTCGTCCTTGGGAAAGCATTTCCATGGAATTTGTGGGAGGTTTACTAACAACTAGGAAGGGACATGTCTACCTAGTGGTAGTTGACAGGTTTAGAAAGATGTGTGTTCTGATACCCTGTAAAAAGACCATAAGTGGACAAGAAGCAACAAAATTTTTCTTTGGATAAGTTTGGGTGCACTTTGGGATACCAAGGAGAATCATTTCAAACATGGATACAAGATTTCTCAGTGCATTATGGACTACATTGTGGGAGAAGATGGGCACGAAGTTGAAGAGATCTATAACATTCTATCCACAGACAGATGGGTAGACAGAAGTAATCAACAAGACTTTGGTGCAGCTACTGAGGTGTTACAACTAGAAACATCCGAAAACCTGGGATGAGAATTTGGTATATATACAACATTCGTATAACAGAGCGTCCACACTTCTATAGGAAAGACCCCATTTGAAACTTGTTTTGGATATTTTCCACCTTCACCTTTGGATATTTCATATGGGCAACAAGGAGGAGTGGAGTAAGATCTTACATGAGATGCTTTGTGGGCTGACAAATTTATAGAGAATATTAGGCATATCCATATATAGGTACAGGAAACATTGCAGAAGTCGCAAATGATGTATAAGGCCATAAATGATCAACAAACAACAAAGAAGTCATTCAAGGTGGGAGACAGAGTATGGCTGCAACTGAACAAGGAAAGGTTCCAAGGGCTTGGTAAGAAAATCAAGGCTCTAAGATACAATCCCTTTGAGATACTGGAAAAGGTGGGTTATAGTGCCAATTGACTCAGTTTACCACCATATATGTGCATTTACTCAGTTGTAAATGTAGAGAATTTGAAACTGTATGAGCCTTCCATGTTAAATCAGGAAGAGGAACATGTCCTACCTTCTGTGGAGGATTTAGCACCAGATGCTCAAGTAGAGTTGACATAAGATATACTTTTGCAGAAGAGGTCCAAAACTAAAATACAATGGCAACAAAACCTTTGGCAAATTGGGTTGAAGAGACAACTTCCAAGAAAAGCTAAATGGTAAACCAGAGAGAAGGTGGAGGAAACATGTCCTCACCTCATTCAATAAAATCTTTTGGGGACCAAAAACCTCCCAAAATGGGGAGGTGTGATCTGAATTGGATCATTATATTGTTTTTCATCTATCTCAATGCATTTGGAGTGGAAAAAGTGGAGGAATCAGCTCACAAGACCGTTTTTATCAGCGGGACCCAGTTTGGCAAAACAGGGTCTGGAACCTTCTGGAAGCATTTTGAGGCATCAAATGACATTTTTTGGGGTTAAAAGATTGCCGATATATTGTAGCACATTTTAAAGCTATTTTACATATATAAATATTTCCAAGGGCGCAAGAACCGTGTTAACCGGAGTCCATATGCAAAAGTTATTGCACTCAAACGTTAACCTTCCTATTTTCACACCTATAGTTTAGGAGGATGCCACATCAACCCCCATTATTCATGGAAAAGGGGCTAGCCACATTTTTGTGATGTAAATCACTCTAGAAGAGTCTATTTTGTAACTCTAGTTAAGATTTGATCAAGTGAAACTTAACCACTAGTAGGCTATCTGGTTGTGTTATAACTAGACCACTAGGAGGAAGATGCATTATTTCTTTTGAGAGCATTTTATTCCATAGTTGAGAAAAGATAGCTAGGAGAGATAGGAGGTAGAGCACACAAAGAGGATATGTGCACTGTAGCAGCCCATGGACCACAAACATTACTTCTTTGTATCTGTAGCCATATTTCTAGACAAAGAAAGAGAGTGAAGCAACCTCACCTTCTAACTGGGTTTTCTCCCAAAAGGGTTTCCCAGAGAGCATATATTGTGTCTTATGTGTGTGTGAGCTTATTTTGTCATTATCTTCTTTTCTACATAATTTACTTTTACATGCCTGAACTAATTACAACAATATCTACAGATCTAGAAATTAAATAAAACTGTAATAGTGTAGAATCTCATATTTTTAATATAATATTAGTATATCTGTTGTGATCAACTGTCGAGTTGAATATCCACGACAGTTTACGGATCAGTTCCTATACTAGAACCACTATGTTCCTGTACTAAAATGGATCAGTTCCTATACCAGAATGAGTCTACTCAACAACCCTTTATCTTTTAACCTATAAATTGAAATGTTTTGTTATCAAACAAGGAATCAATAAGTGTGAAGAAAGGAGAACTTTAACTCAGGTGACATATGAAAGAAATCCCAAATTGAATGCAAGTTGCAACTCAAAACTAGAAATTGTGAAAGGGAATGGGAATCTATCGATCTCAGTTAAAACAATAAAACCCTTTCAATTAAATAAAATTTCACCAACAATTCATTACTAACATCCTCTCTAAACGTTCATCATTGTGTCAAATATATCCTGTGCATAAAATAATTCAACATGAAATAATGAAATTTAGTTTAAAGTCATGAATTTAGATACAATGATCAACTATTCTTGTACTCTGTATTCTTCAGTGGACGATTAATTAAAAAGATAGGGATCATAGCACAAATGAAATAGTTTACATGGGTATCAAATCACCTTCATACAGTTACAATGTATATATATATATATATATATAATATAAATATATATAATATATATAATAATATATAATATATAAATATATATAATAGATAATATATATTGATTAGAGTCTGCTTGTTGTGAGGAAATAGATCATTAAACAAAACTTAAATATTCAACCCTTGCGAAGCTAATAAACAATATAGAAATGATTCAAGAGGAAGGTTCTTAGATAAAAGAAATATCATTGTGCTTAAAGAAATAAATAAATAACAGTTCTTCAATATAATGGAAACACACTCAACACATGCAAACCCTCTAATCTGAGATCACTTGGCAAAAAAGAAGTAAACACACAAGAGCATTACCAATCTTTCACAATCACCATTAAAAAGCAACCTTCACACCATTCATTCCTGTACCTATTGCACACATTGATAAAATAGGGAGAACGGGATGGGTTGGCTAGGCCCTAGTTAACTAGCTCATTTCCCTTTAGGGAAAACAATTAAACTATGAGAGCAAGAGTAACATCACAGGAAATAGACAAAATAGATGCATGAACATGACATGTAGCTTATATTAATTAAGTTTAGTCCTTCAGTACACCTTGAGCTCAATAATCCATCTCCAGTTGATAAAAGGATGGGGAAGAACCGCCCAACACTCAACTCAACAACGTCAGGTTACACATAAATGGCTTTCTTCCTAGACTTGGAGCCATAACTATGTTTTTATAATATTATTACATTACAAGTTTGGCTTTAGAAAAACCAATCCTTTGCAAACAATATGGAGATTGAATCCCAATAATATTCCATGGATGAGAGATCTAGTTCAAACATGGTCCAACTGAAGAAACACAAGTCTAGTACGAATTTTAGAAATCTGGGCATATTTTGGAATTATGGAAAAAACAGTCTTTTTTATAAAATTCCCTCAAAGAACCTCATGTAACTCTTACACTAACGCGAATCTGGGAAATCTGTTTGGAAGAAACCGAACTTGTCATGTTTTCAACAAACACTTATTTTGGAATTTTTTTATTCATCTCCATTTTCACAAAAAGTGTGCCCAAAATTGATTATTTGGATCTTTTACAAATCTAAGCAAGATCCTAGAATTCTAGAAAAACAATGGGTTTTATAAAACAACCTCAAAGACCCTCGTGTAACTTTTAGACCAATATGAATCTTGGGAAACAGTTTTGGTTCTAGATAATTTTTTATACTAGTAGAAAACTCATGCTCAGGTTTATGAGATACTCCTCCATCTTCACACAAATCGAGGTCAAACTTGGCAATTTGGAAACTGTGCGAATTTTGAGCAGATTTGTTGATTTTCTTCTAGAGACCCACATGTGTAACCTGGATCTAATGCAACTGATGGGAAGGTGTCCAAACAACATTTTGAACAAACCTTTCTCAAATTTTCTCGAAAATGTGTCGATGTACAAAAGCCACAAATTGGTTTCTCTCTAGTGGAGGAATGTTGCTCTTTAGTGCAGGAATAGGTCATTGAAACATAGGTACACCTATGACTATAAAAAAGGATCCAATATCATTTCAAACACGTGTTTGTACTACCAGCTAGCATTTTCCTCCGTGGCAAGCTTGAATGATGAAGTATTCCACATATACGTGGTGCAGGATCCCTGTATGATGCAAGAACAAGACAATATACATTAACAACATTTTAATGAGAATTAATACTAGAAATGCATATAACAAAGGAATTCTTATGTAAAATATAGCCTAAGCGTAAATCTTTTCTATTTCATTAAAATAATGTAGAAAGAGTTCATAAACTGGTAAAACAAAGGAATCAGTAGGGCATCATATGAATAAGAAGGTGCATTAAGTACAAAAATTCCGGGGCCTAAGAATTTACTCCACAAACATCCTTTTTTACCCTCTTTAAAATCCTCATTTTGCATCCCCATGATCCCTTCATGTATGAAATAATAGTTTATCATGGTGAAACTAGAAAATATAAAAAGGTCATGAGGTAGATATTTAAATACCATAAACCTATTGTTTGAGTGCATTGTAGAAGCCTAGTTATCATTTTAGGGTTTATACTAATGAAATTCTACAAGTTCTACAACCCTCAAGGGGTCGTACAATTAGGGTTTAGGTGGACTTGTGTACATGAATTCCACTAAGAACACAACATGTGGGCCCTTGGAGTGTGGTATGTTGTCTCCTAAATTGTCCCTAATGATAAGAAACAACACAAAAGGCATCCAATGAGTATTTAATGATCCTTTGGCTTTAGGTTAGAGACTGGCCCTCTCAAACCGCAAGGGGGTATTCCCTATGTTTGATGTTGTATATGATAAAAATATTGCAATAATAATATCCTTTAATTTATGATAGGCCAGATTAACATGCTCGCATATATAATATATATATATATATATATATATATATATATATATATATATATATATATATATATATATATATATCCGGTTGAAATGTGTAGTAAAACCATATGATATCATGTATCTATACCATGTTAATCTGCACTAAATAAAGCAAAATGTTGACTTAAATATTTCGAAATAGTATATATTTGAGAAATATTAAATCAAATTACATATGAAGGATCAACAATGTGATCATGCCATATCATCATTAATCATTCATGTATGTCAATAAAAAGAGATAAAGTATAAGAACAACAAAGTAAAAAAAGAAAAATAAAACAATAACTAGTATGTATTAGTATTCAAATGAAACATGCAAGGAAGTTATAAGATATCATGTATCAATATAATTCCTACTTGCAACATGTCACTCAAATTTTGATTTAAATCCACTAAATAATAGTATTTAATTAAATCCCACATATATAAAAGATTTTTTGTATGATCATGTCAAATCAATAATCTTTCACATTTGCCAGTAAATACAAATATAAAATAAACAAAAACACATAACAAAATTGTTGTGGATCATAATAACATATATTAAAATCTCATAGTCATAATGAAAAAGGTCATTGCAACATGTATGTCATTCCCTTAAACCAAGGTTTCATGTCCAAATCCTTCCATCCCATGATCTAATTATTTTTTATATCTTTTTTTATCTTTACGAGAGTTATTTTTCCATTCCATTTCTATAATCTCTTGTAAAGAAACCCTAATTTAATGGGAATTATGTTAATGCCTTATTTTTAAAAAATATGAAGTAAATTATTTATTTGCAATGTATTTCGACCAAATCCTTCCACCCAACTTGTTTTAAAATTATCTCCTGCATCATAAAAAAAAATAGAATTAATTTTTATATAAACATTTAAAAGCTTATAAACAAAACTGCAATAAATATATTTTTCTTACTTCGTTAATATCTCCCTAGAATTTAAGTATTTGCATATCTAATACCCTATATACAATAATTTGATTGTTATTTTATTTTCATTTCAACCAATAAACATTAGTGAAATTTTCAAGGTATAACACAACTCTAAAATATGCATTTCATGTCAGCAAGCCAAAAATTTTAACATTGTTAAAAAAAACTTAACCAAAAATAAATTTACAATAATATTTTTTGAACATATGTAATTTATTTATATATATTTAATAAAGAAGCAAATCAACGGGTTAATCAAGGTATTGGAATTAGTCTTGGGTTTATTATAAATAACTCTTAACCATATTTACAAAGTCGAATTACTATTCAACAATTTCATTTTTCCATCTTCTAAATAAAATTTCGAACCAGTTGGGCCTTTCTATGAATAATATCAATACGACTTTAATAATGTGTTTTTGAGCTTTCTAAAATACACACTTTTTAATAAAAAATCGATATTCTTATTGGATGGCAACGAGAGAGAAAAATTTGTTCGAGAGTTGGGAGCCAATGGGATTTAAATGCTGGAATTATATTTAAGGAGTTGTTTATAATGTGATTTTTTGGAGATTCTGGTGATGGAATCGGGCGGAAGAAATTGAGGTTAAATCTTGATTTGTTGCAGTTAAAATGGTTTTTTAACTGCATATTTGAATTCAGCACCCTAAAAAACACCCGGGACGCTTTGATTGTGCAGAAACTAGCTATCAAACTTGCGATTCCAATAAATTGCTGCCAGATTTTGAGCGGAAAAACCCATCAGAAAAACTTAAAAAATCGCATTATAGAGAACCGCTATATTTAACGGATGGCTCTCGTTTATATCGGATGTGAAATTACGGGTAAATTATCACGATTGTGGAGTGGAACCTCATGTGAATCAAATACTTTATGAGACGGGGTATCAAGTATATTTAATAAATATGAGACGGGGTATCAAGTATATTTAATAAATATTATTTTTATAAGGTTTTAATAAAACACCTTTTAACATTAGATTTTGTTTTAATCTGATACAATTCATGTACTTTGTAAAGTGGGATATTTATATGTTTTTAATTTTAATCCTTCTTTAGTATATGATATCTCGTTAATTTCCTTTTTATTATGCTCCATTATTTTCTTAGATAACTTATTCCAACTTTGATCAATCTCCCTAGGCCAGATATTACAAATGAAGATTAGCTTCATGAAATTTATATGATGATTTCAATGTAAAATAAAACCAATTTATTTCTTTACCTCGTTTTGTTACTTAGTTGCATCGCCATTTTCTTGAAATGCCTTTTGAAGAAAAATGTCTAGGAAAATCTTATACATTTCATATATCTCTTTATGATAATTAGGTTAGGTTTCATTTTGAAAGTAACAATTAATTTTAGCACATTTAATTTGTACTTATGTTAATATTCCATGTTAAATCCTAGAAAAAGTGGAAAACACTAGGAAAAATAGAAATAGGTTTAGCGTTTAACTTTAATATAAGTTGTGTTCCAATTTTATCAAGCCAATAAAAGAGAGAGAGAAAAATTAAAATGATAAAGTGGGATGATTCATTTTAGTTTAGGTTGGGGAGTTGTGACGAAGTGGAAATGTGATTTGGAGTCTGATATATCCAAGAGTTGATAATGAGATGGATGGTAGTACAACATATCATATAGAAGGATGTATGTGTATTAATTCTTGTTTTGAATCTCGATAGTATTTCCCACAACTGAATGTCTTACGAAAAGAAATAGTCATATCGCTAACTTAATAATCAAGTAATTGATTATTATCATTATATAAAAGAATTTTATTTTAAAATAAAATTCACTCATGTAATATTTAAGAATTTAAACTGATGTATTTACCTTTTATCCCCATCACCTTTATATATATAATCATCTATATATATATATTATATATATATATATATATATATATATATATATATATATATATATATATAATCCTAAATAGCACTAATGGTATTCTAAGTTAAACAATAACATGATCCATGAAACACATAATAAGGTGATGGGGGATAAAAGGTAAATACATCGGGTTAAATTCTTAAAGATTATTGTATAATAAGTTAAAGGTAGATGATATTATGACTAAGCACACTTTGTGGGGGGGGAATGACTTTGATTAAACTTCAAAATATTAAGGTAGGATTTAAATATAAGGGGTAGTTTAGGATAAAAAAAATAACTTTTGAGAGACAAAAAAATGTTATCAGTAATAGGATAAAGGCTCATGTGAGGTAGAATTTATAAAGGTAGCCTAGTTTGTTTAAAGAGGGTTATATTGGGGTACAATAAAATACTTGTACACTCCATTATTTGAATGCGACTGATGATTAATACCTGTACACCCAGTGCTTCTTCATCTAGAAAACCACTCAACAACATCCCAGATTCAGGGTTTCTCGTTTGTCTTATACTAGGTTGTTTTGGCTTACTATATTTTTGGACAATATTGGTATTATCATAATATGAGATTGGAGTTGGTTCATATTTCCTTGTTTATGTTTTGTATCAAGATTGAGCATGGATCACTTTGATTTTATCATGCACTGTAAGATATTATATAGGCCTAACCCTAGTTGTGGGTTGGGTTAGCAGTCATATTAATCAGGCATTCTCTTGTTTTGAGTTTGTAAGAACCCCTCACTAGGACCATTGGGTAGGATCCTCATATATCAACTTATGTAAATATTGGGGTATTCATTATATAATGTTGATGCCCATACTTTATAAATCATTGTGTTAAGCTATTTTCGACTCTGATTTAATCTCTTAGAAGGGAAACACTATCAGTTGGTTTGGTCCCACCAACCTAGAATGATGCCTCACATTATTAGCATTCTAATGTGTGGATACATGTGTGCTTATTATAGATATAACATCTTGTATCTCAATTTCGAATATTGTTTGTGTTTTCTTCACAACTTTCAAGTTTAATGATTCATAGCAATGAGTTAATATTACCTTCGTTGTTTTCCTTAATTTGATATTTTGAATGTTGAGATTAGATGTATGCAGAACCATATTAGAGTGTAAATGGTTTAGAATATAGATCGGATTTGAAGGGCTTGGATAACAATCTCATTTCTCATATTATTTTCTTTGTATAAATAACTTGGTTACTTTAGAATTCAGATCATGGTGGATCCATTTTAGATTGGATGTTGTGATTTAATACATTAAAATGATTGTGGTTAATAGTTATTATGAAGCCTTTAATCTACAAATAATGCTTGTAGCCAGAACTATTATAGTTTATAGGCATTGTTCAATAATAAATTTGTATTACATGTAGTTGGAGTTCATCTATTCCTAAAGAACACTTTATTGAATATAAGAATATGTTTTGTGATAATATAGAATTAACTGGACTTTAAATCTTGTATGTAGGTTGCATATTGGGTTTTAATTCATAAGATCTGTGAACTTATATCTCAGGGTGAATATTTGTATAGTTTCCTATATTAGATAAGGCTTTATATCTAGGTTATCAATACCATTTATCCTTTGTTTCTACTCTTTTGATAGGGAATATTTGTAAGGTACTTTAATAGTCCATGAATTGATTTGTGTTTGGTGATTGAAACATGGTATTGGTATGAGTTATGAAAATAATGTTTTTTTTATTTGCAACCATTTCATTAATGAATACTTGATAATCATATGACCCGATGGGAAATCTTAAAATTTGTCACCTATTCCTTTTACAAGTGAGTAACTAACAATGCTACCTATTTAATAGGGAGCTACTTGATCAAGCCTACGTTTCTTTGCCTGTTACAAATTTGTAAAATCCATAGAAAATCTCCAGTCCTTTATCTACTAGATTGGAGAGGATAATAGGTCAATCGACCCAGGAGGTGCCAACACTTGAGGCCTATTGATCGTTTAGTTATATTTCTTTGATTGATTTGAATAAAGGTCTCTCACCAAAGGTACTCTAATCGGTTTTAGTCCAAGAGTTGACTATTTGATAGATATGAAAGTGATACAAAACTTGATGCTATTATATGTGAGAATTTTTAGGTGGATGATATATCCAAAGTCTAGGAAGTTTATGTGGTTCCCATCTCTGTAAAAATTGTGTAGTGTATCTAAGTCTACTATCCCAAATTGAAAAAATAAATTTTGAGTAAACCTTTTGTCAATTATACCAACACCTATTTTGAGGACTTAGGTGTAGTCAAAATTGAAGTAGTGGGACATGTCACACTAATTGATGCTAAAGAAGACATCATATAAGTCACTCTTGATGTGGATGGTGATGAGGGACCCATTCCCGATGGTAGAATCACTACTCTCATTAGAAATTTGATGAGAGAACAAGGAAAAAGGATATATTAAACAAAGACTTAATTATAAAAGTACAAGGGTTAAAGGGTTAGTTAAAGGTGGGTTGATGTGTGGTGATGAACCTTAATATATAAATTTAATTGTGACTAGGTCTTTCCCCCTAGAACCAAAATTATCCCTACCAACTTGGGTTTTATCTAAGAACTCTAATATTGAGATATCATGTCTTTGAGGAGGTGGACCCTCCTCTTCAGGATAAAGGTTTACTATTATTAAAGAACATTAGAAATTTTGGAAATCCATGGTGAATATGTGTTTATTTAATCAATTAATTTTACACACTACAATGACCAACTAGACTTGGACCAAACAACATGCACTATAAAGTCCCTAACATATCCAATAAGAAAACAAACTAAAAATGTACCTCCTAAAAGCCAATATGCTTGAGGTGATAAATCCTGCAAGTACCTTAGGCTAATGAAGGACTAGAGAAGTAGTTGCACCAAAATACCTATATCATCCTTTACCAACACAAGTTTCCTCAATGGGTTTTGGTTTCATTCCCTAAGAGCACTAATATGGTGATTGAAATATGCCTGAAGCACCACAGGGGATTCCCACCTATAGTCACCTAGGTAATATCTCTAAACAATAAGACACTATGGTTACCAGTTCATAATCAAATGACTGGTGGGATGCATGTGATGAGAACAATATGTGTTGGTAGGGTAACTAAGCCTAAAACCTCTGAGGGGATCGCTCAGCATAATTTGTACACCTCTTAAAGAAATCATCATGCATGATTCAAGGAACACCAATAGCTTGAGAGTGGGGATGTCACTCAATAGGTTCTTGATGTGACCATGTGCTTAAATATTGTGTGAGAGGAGATTTTTGTAAGAATATGATGTGAAAAATGGGTTTACACTCACTAGTAGAGCTATTTTTAGTTTTATAGCCTCGAAGAGTGTCCTATCCAAAACCTACTCCAAGGCTCTACAACCATAGGATATTGTTGGTTTTCTATAACCAAAAATATTTGATCAATTTTATTAATGCTTTATTTTAGAGTCTTGATTACTCGAAGGTATGGAGTGAAACTACAATAGTCTAAAAAAAGACTAAATACCAATCCCAAAATGAAACTATATGACTAATGAAATTTTGTTTATAATTCGATGAAAACAAGTTATCAAAGGGTAAAACATGTCTTTCCTTTTCCAAGAAACAAACAAATATCACACTCACTCTCAATAATGTTTTTGGTACTCTCCAAGTTAAGAAAACTATTTGATCCACTAAACAACTCATAAAATAAATAAAAACACTCTTAAACAATGCTAAAGTAAGAGCACCAATAAGCACTAAAAATATTGAAACTAAGGCTTTGCAAATAAACAGTGTGAAATATAACTTATCATAGTTAGAAAAAACCAAGTTCACACTCAAATAAAGTATCAATTTGCAAGTCAATGTATATGTTGGGTGTGGGATCCCCCAAGGCATGTTTTGGGGCTTAAAGCCCATATTTTGACCAAATCCAATGTAAAGACTTCGCATTTTGTGGGTGTGGAGTGCAAAGATTGTAAATGAGTCATAGGGTTGTCCACCATCATTTTTTCAATGTAATGTCAGCTTTAGAAATCTACACATGGTTCGCGGACCATGGGATTGTATAAATAGAGCGAGGCCCTAATTTGTAAAGGAGGGAATCAATGGAAGAAATAGATGGAGAACTAAGTCTTATCTAAGTGTCGAGTCAAGCTTTTGGGTCGTAGAGTAGGAGAAGGCTCTGCAACTGAGTGCGTAGAGGTCTAGTAGTCTGTAGCTGAGTGCACGAACCCCTACAGCTGAGTGCACAGGGTGAGTTGAGTTTGTAACCTTTGGAGAAGTAATAAAGAGAAGTTTTACATCATTTTTGTGTATCTTTTTCCTATTTTGTGAATTGAATATATCATATCTAAATTGCATTTTTATTATTTAAATGATGCGAAAACTTATATGAATGTTGTTTAGAGAATTTTCGGCGAAATCACATAATTATTCTTTTGTCGACGCGTTTCAAACCAACCAGTGTGGTTCATCGTCAGGACAAGTTGAAGATCCAATCTAGCTTAGCTTGTTAAATAGTATGTGCAGAGACTCCAACGGCTATATTGCCAACGGCTAATTTTGACCTAATAACCTAAGTCAAACCAATAATAATATTCTTGTTATAGTTAATTACTATTATTCTAAGAAAATAGTTAGATTAGGTAAATTATATAATAAAATATTCATACCAAAACCTAACTAATCCATATTAAAATAATATTAATGTACCAAGGATATTATTTTAATATGGATTAGTTAGGTTTTGGTATGAATATTTTATTATGTAATTACCTAATCTAACTCTTTTCTTAGAATAATAGTAATTAAATATAACAAGAATATTATTATTGGTTTGACTTAGGTCATTAGGTCAAAATTAGCCGTTGGCAATATAGCCGTTGGAGTCTCTGCACATACTATTTAACAAGCTAAGCTAGATTGGATCTTCAACTTGTCCTGACGATGAACCACACTGGTTGGTTCGAAACGCGTCGACAAAAGAATAATTATGTGATTTCGCCGAAGATTCTCTAAACAATGTTATGGATCACAGAAGTCTAAATTCCTTATATGAATGCGTTGATAAAGTGAATATAATATTAAGTATTTGTTTATTTGAAGATAACTAATCGTTATAAGAATATAAGTAACATCTGAGATATAACTTGAGGAAGTAGTGCAAATCACTGCTACAGTAGTGTGAAAGCAGCTCAGCCCCTTGTTAGGACTACGTAAAGGCGATTATAACAGACTGCAAAGGTCTTACAGGTCAGGACAGTGCGTGAAGTGACCTGTGCAAAGGTATTCATAGTTGGACTAAAATGACCCCTGAGACATCTCAAGGGTGTGGAAACTTGGTTCCAGCATCCCCCCCATACTACTTCGGGTGAGACCTCAGTCCATGCTCCATGGATTTTTGTTGAAAGGGCAAGTAGTACAGGGATTTGTTTGGCTAATTAACTCCGAACTTGGGTCAGCCCCCCTCAAGCCAACAAATGGTTCCATTGTTGGGAACAGAATCTGCATAGAGATGTCTGATGTCGTATCATTAGAATCCAACTAAGAAGGAAATTGAAGGTTGGTTGGACAAAAGAATTCACGAGTTCGCAGCGTAGGATAACAGGAATCCACGACTGACAAAAGAAGAGTGGTTAGACTGCTACCTATTGTTATAGATCCATTTGGACACATCAACCCCAACCTATAGATTAGTACTATTAGGGCACATCAAACCCTAATTTAGTTGTTACATGCCCTAAAGAAGTCAACCATCATAATGCCTAGCTTCCCAAGAAGTTCCATGACGAAAATCATCTAGAAACTACCTCTAAGAAGATCAACGCAGGTAGGCCTTCATTAGGGTGCGTTACAATGTAGTCCATACACTGATAGGGTGCTATGCAGTGCACTTGAGCCCTCTTTCGCCTATGCTAGGCAAATTTAAGCGAAATTTCATTGGGGTTTGGGAATATTCTTATCCATTGGATGCATCTAGAAGTTTCCCAAGTTTATGTACTCCTTTGAGCTCGTATTTGGATGAGGTAGGGAGTTAAGGAAAATCAATCCCTTTATAGCTTCCTCCATGGAACTAAATCCTAAGTTTGGGAGGGCATTCATTATCAACATTTATGGCATAAATTCCTTCATTCACCTATAAAAAGACCACTCATCTAAGTGATCAGGGGCTGGAAATCATTGAATTATAGGGACATTTTTTTAGTATGAGACTTGAGTTGATTTCAAGTATTGTAATGATGTCAAAATTTCTTGCTTTTTATGAGGAGAGGATGAGATTGAATTGGAGGAGTGATGCCAAATCAAGAAAATTGGGTTGTAACTCTTCTTTTTACTAATAAAGTGTTCAAAGCTTCTTCCATATGCTTGTGTTATTCATTGATGCTTTCATATGTGTATTATGTACTTGATTCCATACTATGTTTAATCAATAGATAATTATCATATACTTTGATTGGTTTTTGTCTTCTGTCTCTGTGTATGTACTCTTCAAGTGGATTAAGTATGGAGAGGAGTGATAGAATTCGTCAAGGGAGATAAGGAGTAAGCGAAAGATACAGGTAGGCTTCTTTACCTCTTATTTAATCTGTTGGTCATAGAAAAAGTAGAGAATGCTTTGCACTATTGTTTTAGACATAGCTACTAGTCTAGGGGTTTAAGCGTTTATCTGTAGACACTAAAACTTCCCAAAAAAAATTGGTACCTCTGCTGGGGAGAAATCATCCATTTTAGTAGCTTATCAGTCTCTTAAGACATTTCTACATATTCTACCTGTGGTCGTTGATTGACTTTTAGTTTTCTTCCATTGAAAATTGAGCCAAAGCTGTGTCAAAATTTCCTTCAAATGGCTTACTATCACCAGCGTAGCCCAATGAAGGACATAGTGCACTGCAGTGCACTTCCTGCATAGATCGATTGCGCTTCAGTGCACTATCTCTCACTGCTGCCTACGCTGCTCCCTTGAGGGTGAGTTTCCCATCTAGGAGTTAAAGCTTTTTGTCAATTTTCTCCTGTTTGAATGATTTGTTGAATGTCAATGATGCCTTGTCTCAGAAAATAGTTTTCTATTTGCTTACCTAGCCCTACTTAGACTAGGATTGATAAATGTTTCTTATGTATTTTATTTTTCACTTTCAATCTATGGTCGAAAGTTAATTTTTGGTCGATTGATCTTTAGCGAAAGAAAGAGTCATAAAATCATCTTTTCCTTCAAAAATTGAATTGTCATTAAATCTTCATTCATGAAAGGTCGATTGATTGATGTGTGCAAATGATTAGTATTTTCATTGAAAGTGTCGTAATTCCTCATTTTTTTGAAAACAAAAGTGTCGTAAAGTTTTCCTTTCCTTGAAAATAAATTGTCGCAAAATCGTCATTTTTATGAAAAGAGTTTATTGATCGATTGTGCATTAGTTTTTCTTTTTGTTCATTCACATTAAGGGAAATCGAAAATAAATACGTGCATGTTGCATTGAGAATTTTTTTGTGTGCTGATAGAAATAATGTAGGGAATTTTCATTTAGATTGTGCTCTTTGCTCTTTGATCAAAAGAAATGTGATTGCTCTATCCCTAAGTAGCTAGGAATTTCATCATTAAATTGAATGGAAAGAATGCTTATCGTGATAGTTGCATTCCTAGGAATTCTAGAATACATCACGTGGTGAACTTGAAAGGCAAATTCCTAAGCAAGATCAACTTAAAATAAATATCAATTTACCTAATGGAGCATTTTCATTAATGCAAACATTTAGTGGTTCTAGGCTAGTGACGTATTCCGGCATCGTAAAACAAAGTAGTTGTCGTTAGCTTATCTATAATACATCCTGGGTGTGATACATCATTCCACGTATGTGAGTATATCATAGCTCATCCACTTACCTTCGGGTATATAGGGTGGTGTTACAGTATGTAAAGTATATGGGAATGCTCTCACTATGCGGTTTTGCACTAGACAATGCTTATATGAACTGGGCCTCCACATACCTTCGGGTATATATGGGAGGACAACTCTAGGTTGCTATTCATCCTTAAGTAACTGAGTTGGCCGCTTTGTAAACTATGATATAATGAACACAACATTTAGGGAGATTGCCTACTGATACTTCTTGGTTCGCTAGGAGGTATTTTGTAGTTCACAATTGCTTGGTAAACCTTTTGCCTAGTATACCCATTTTTGTTTATTTCTTTTTTGATAATAAAATTAATCAGATATGGTGGAGGAACATCAACCCATACCCCGTCGTTCGTGGAGAATAGCTAAGAAAACTGCCTTTGCCTCCTGAAGCAACACCAATTCAGGCAAAGTAGTCTCACTTAACTGAGTCTAGTACATCAAGAACACCTAGTTTTTCATCTAAGTTACCTGAATCATCTATTTCAGTAAGTACAGAGACTCCAGTTACTCCAACTACTTATGGTACCTCTTTTCCTGAAGAGGAAGTTTCATAATTACCTGAGGACATTATGACTGATCCTGGTGAAACAGTAGCTGAAGTTGTTTAATCAGAATTTGATCCTCAACTTGAAATTGCTCAACAAGAAAGTAATTCTAAACTTGAATCAGTTCAACTAGAAGTTAATCCAGAATCTATCCCAGTTCAAACATAAGTTACATATGAACATGAAGTTGTTCAGGAACCTTTTACTGAAACTGTCGTTCATTTACTTGAACATCTAGACTTCGAATTTGAACATTTAGAAGTTGTTACTTTACCGAAAGATGATCAACCAGTTACTCCTTAGACATAAGTAACTATTGAAACTTCAACTTCACCGATTATGGACTTGACGGTGAATTTCTTCCACCAAGTTTAATTTCTATAAAGGAGGAATTGGAAGAAGATTCCACACCTGGAACCTCATTTCACTTTGGAACTGGGATTTATCTTTACCCTAATACTCCTGATTTCTTTGCTTCACTTGATCCTGATTTTTTCAAGTACCCATCAATTCTTTATGATAATGTTTGGGTTAGTTAACTATGGCTGAACAACTGCCAACATCCTAGACTGTATCATCTGATGCAGCTGCAGCAAAATCTTTTGTTGTAACTTCTTCGATATTTTCTACCACACTTGAGTCACACTTGTATGGTGAATCATCCATCCCAGTTGGTTACCAATCATTGTCTGGAACCCACTTATGGGTTGCTTCTACACCATGGTCATCACCCATTTCCTCAATTGGAATTTTACCTGGTTCTTCTCTAATGGGAACTCAACAGTTTGATCCTGCATATTAGTATCAAGTTGGGCAACCTAGTCAACAAAGAGCCATGTATCCATTAAATACTAGATTTCCACCATATGGAGTGGAATATGCTTATTCACCATATCCTCCTTATTCCGTGGGACTACCATATGGTAATATCCCATAGTATTTAGGTCAACCTAGAATTATAATTTGTCAATGGCAACCAATAATGCCACTTCAACCAAGGCTTGTGTATCCAACGCAACAAATGCAAACTGTGTCAGTTGTTCCTACTACACTTGTTGTTATTACTATACCACAGTCACAAGTTCAAAGTGTTGTATCTCAAATTGTTCAAACTGATCCTTCTACCTTGCAATCACAAGTTTCAAGTCAATAAATTCAAATTCCTCAAGTTGTTGTACAATAACCACTTGTTTCTGTAGTTTAGGGACAACCTTAGGTTAGTGTACCTTTATCTGGATTGACACCAGCTTACACTGGTACAGTTTATTCACAACCTATCCAATCTTTCATTGTTGGACAGCAACAAATGTTTAATCCACAACATCTGTACCAACAACAACAATAGTTGATTCAACAACCGTGGTAGCCTCAATTTCGACAACCCCAATTCTAGCAGTTCCAACCCTAGTTTGGACTTGTTTCACAAGCTCAACCTAGTTTTGGTCAATCTCAAGCTTACCAAGGTCTTGGTCAACAAGGCTTTGCAGGTTATGGACAACCACACATTCAACCTGGTTATCAACAACCACCTTATACTAGTTTTGTTCAACAACCTTACCAAGGTTACCAAATGCAGATGCCCTATGTCGGTATGCAAATACCTATTGTTCAGACAATTCCATCATATCCTGGGTATGCTCAACCTGACTTGAATCGACAGTTACCATCTGTAGCAACTTTGGAACTACCAGATTGAAATCAGCTCACTAAAGAATCCAATCTTATATGCACCTTGGTGGCCGATAATTCTGCATAATTTACCATTTGATGTTTAGTGGAAATCCTAGAGAAGGCCCATCAAATCATGTTATGACCTTTCATTTGTGGTGTTTATCAAACTCCTTAAATGACGATTCGGTTAGACTTCATCTTTTCCAAAGAACACTTACTGTTCCAGCTGCTAAATGGTACATTGGATTACCAAGAGCTTCTTTTGATAACTTCACCACTTTAGCCACTACTTTTTTGACCCACTTCCAATTACCTATCAGATACGAGACTGGAACGGAACTCCTAACCAAATTTAAACATACTACTGGTACCCATATATCAGATCATATTCATGAGTGGTGGTGTCGTTGTCGAATGGTCAAGACATATGTTCTCAATCATATTTTAGCTAAGTGGTTCATAAAATCCTTGTTGCCATCAATCACCGAGGATGTCGCAAAAAGTGGAGTTTTCAAAGAAGAGCAAGTCATTAATTGTGCCCAATATTTGGATTTGATTTACACACAATCCAACGCGCTTTATGATAAAATTCCCAATGCAACTCCACTAGATTTCACTGTTCTACCTCCTCCACAATCGAGCAAGGACTCTCATGCCAATGCAATGTGATCGTTTCTTCATGCACATAGTCAACAAGAAGACCATCTGGTCAAACTCTTTCTCTTTCCAATCAAAATACTAATGCGTCAAAAAATATTCTTGCCTCCGAGATTAATGTTGTGTCATCTAACAAAGGCAGAAATCCAAAGCAACTAACGGGCAAGAAAAAGGGGAAAGATAAAAAGAAACAAGAAAATTCCCCTCCAAAGAAATCATTTGATTCCTCTACTTCGCAAGGAAACCTCATTATCCATTTTTGATATGTAATGACAAGCATTATATAAGAGATTGTCCACATCGCTCTGAGATATCTAAACTTTTAAAGACTTCAAACACATCGTTAGTGTTGACTTATCCGTTTCCAACCCTGGAGACACATTTGGTTGCAACAGACCATGCTTCCACATCCCAAGTACTAATTTTATCCATCACAAAGCCACAAACTGAAGTTGTGATGTCAACAAGAAATAAAGATTATGGAAATCCATTGTTGTTGAATAATCAGGCCATTGATCAACCTAATCCTTCAACCTTGACTTCATTTGAAGTTGTTCCAACCATTGTACCTAAATTGACAATAAAACCACCAAAGGGAGTTGTGCAAAAATCGACATTCAACCCTCCAGCTTGAGCAACTCAAAACTATAACATAGTAGAAGATCTTTCTCAATCACCTTCCGCTATGTCAACACTCGAGGTGTTGCAAAACTGTCCGTCCCAAAAAATTGCTTTACCATTAGCAATAGGCGTAATAGATCTTACCGATTCAAATATTGTGGTTTTTAACCATGTGGGATATTCAACATAGTTACCGGCGCAATTAACTTTCCTAATCCAAGTAAAATCTCTCAATAAGAATATTCATCGAACTATTATTGATGAGGGGATGTCTACTTGCATTATGTCTATGAGCTACTGGAAAAAACTTAGTTCACTACTGTCGTCACAATCACCAACCACGTTGAAAGATTTTGATGGAAGAACATATACTCCATGTGGGATTTTGAGTAACCTGTAAATTGAACTAGGGGGAAAAACGGTTACCGTTGAAGTTGAGGTATTTGACAAACCCCTAGAATACAACATTTTGTTGGGAAGGCCTTGGGTATATGTTATGGCTGTTGTGGTTTCCATGTACATTCATCCTATTGCATTCCCTTTTAAGTGTGGAATCACAGTCATTGATAAACTATCCTTCCTTGCCAATAGTTCACAGGCTACAGGAAGCATTTCGTTAGTACACGGACCCTTGCTATCACTTCAAAGTGTTGGAGTCAGTCTCTTTAAAGATCCTTCCCTAATGGGCACTTTTACCCTCCCGTCACCATCTAATTTGGTGGAAGTGGAAAGAGTAGAGACTTGCAACATGATTTCCTCCACCTCATTTGATTTCAGGAGGATTTCCAACCAAGTTGAAGTTGATAGTAATCTTGAGGTATTGTCATTAAGCCCCATTGAATCATCATAGCAATCAATATTTCGGGCTTGTGTGACAAACCCAAATCCACACTCAAATTTTGTATGGGTAGATAGGTCGCTAGAATATCGTACCTCCTTGGATCCTTTTGCATGTATACATTCTAGAGATGAAGGAATCATCCAATCAATGATAATATGAGAGGAACTATGGGGATATTATCATCATTGTTCCCACCTTCCAGATGATAATGAAGATTATTCAAATGAACTAAACCACCCATCAATCGTTGATTTCTTGTCGAATTTTGTTAGAGTAAATATTGTAGATTTTGAGCGTAATTTGTCAAACATAGAAGAAACAATTTCTATAAACATTTCAACAAAGTCTAACATTGTAGAAAACATTCATGTCGGAAAATCTTCTTCTCCATTGGAACTCGATAATTACCGTGCTCTTTTTCGTGAATTTAGAGATATTTTTGCGTGGTCTTATGAGGAGATGCCAGGAATTGACTTAAGCATTATTGAACATGATATTAAAATGTACCCTGATATCAAACCAGTACAACAGTGGCTTCGACCTATTCAGCCTAAGAAAGTCATTGCCATTAAAGTAAAGGTTGAAATTTTTCTGCATGCTGGCTTCATTTTCCCTATACCTCTTACAAACTGGCTATCTAACATTGTTCCAGTTATGTAAAAACAAGGGACAGTTCGAGTGTGTGTCGATTATAGGGATGTAAATCAAGCATGTCAAAAAGACAATTGTCCTACACCCTTTATCAACTAGAGTGTTGACGAATGTGCTGAATGTGAAATCTTTTCGTTCATGGATGGATTTTTTGGCTACAATCAAATCAATATCTGCCCATAGGACCAATCTAAAACAACTTTTATTTTTCCATGGTGCACATTCGCCTATCAAAAGTTACCTTTTGGTTTGAAGAATGCAAGGGCTACATTTCAGAGGGAATTATGCTTTCCATGACATCAAGCACATTGTTCAACCTTATCTTGATGATTTACCTGCTCATTCACAAAAGTGGACAAATCACCCGCAACATTTGAGAGCAATATTTTTACGATGTTGACACCACAAGATAAGACTCAATCCATACAAGCATGTGTTTTATGTCAGCTCTGGTCGATTGCTTAGATTAGTAGTCTCAAAAGATGGAATTTGACTCGATTCAGTTAAGGTTCAGCCAATCCTTGATTTGCCTCCACCTTCAAACTTGTTACAATTACAGAGACTTCAAGGGAAGGAAAACTTTCTGAGGACGATCATTCCAAACTATGCTAAGTTGGCTAAAGGTTTTATGTGTCTATTGAAGAAAGAGGTACCCTTCCATTGGGATCAAGTTGCACAAGCTTCCTTTGATGCTCTTAAATATTGCTTGATTAAAGCATCATTAATGTATGCTCCAAACTATCAAAAAGACTATTACCTGTATCTTGTCTCTACCGATACAACCATTGGCATGGTTTTAGTCCAAGAAGAAAGTGGAATTGAACATCATATTCATTACTTGAGTCATAATCTCAATGATATAGAAAGTAAGCATTCTTATGTCGAAAAGTTAGCTTTGGCAGCCATTCAAGCTGTATAGAGATTTCGTCATTACATCCTCCTCCATAAAACTACCATTATATCGGATTTCAACCCTATGACATACTTTTTGTCACATCAATTCTAGGGGGAAAATATTCCAAATGGATAGTTATTTCGCAGGAGTTTGATTTCAAATTCATCAAATCTAAATCAAAGAATATCTTGTCTTTGCCGAGTTACTTTGTGACCTTCCCTCGTCCTCCAATGATTCAACATCAGAAGCATCAATATTTGATGAGTCTTTGTTTCTTATCTCGTCAAGTGACCCATGGTATCGAGATATCCTGGTCTATCTCCAAACCCAAGCTTTTTAGCCTAATACTTCTCGCTTTCAACAACGACATACTCGATACCAAGCCAAAGATTATTTGATCATTAGTGATAGGCTTTATCGTTGTGGTGTCAATGCGATTTTACGTAGGTGACTCACTTATGAGGAAGCCAAAAAATATTTGAATGAATGTCATTTAGGTGCTTGTGGTGGACATTTATCTAGTTACACTATCGCACAGAGAATTCTCCATGCTGGTTACTTCTGGCCAACCATATTCAAATATTGCGTTATTGCTGTTAGAAGTTGCCATGCTTGCAAGATATTTGATCAAAAAACCATATTACCACTTGCACCACTTCATCCATTTTCTTTTGTTGGTCCATTCACCAAATGGGGCATTGATTTATAACATGTAGCCCCACCTCGGCTGGGGGGAATTGGTATATTATAGTTGCCATTGACTATTTTACCAAATGGGCTGAAGCGATGCAACCATTGAACAACAGTGGCAAAATGACTACTTTATTTTTCTTCAACCATGTGCTTGCCAGGTTTGGTGTACCACAAGCCATAGTTACATATCATGGATCGCATTTTCGCAATCACATGATGGTTGAGTTGACCGCTAAGTTAGGATTGTCACATGGTAGTTCTACTCCATAGTACTTGCAAGGTAATGGACAAGTTGAGGCTATCAACAAAGTCCTTAAGCACATGATCCAAAGAATGATTGGAGTTCATAAAAGAAATTGGCATTTAATCCTATACTTGGCTGTATGGGCATTTTGAACCTTGATAAGAAATGCGATCGGATTCACACCCTTTCAGTTTGTGTATAGTTTGGAAGCAGTCTTACCAATTCAATGTGAAATCGCGTCTCTCAAATTCATGATTGACCTACTACCCAAAACTTCGGAAGAAGAAGCACGTTTCTTAGAGTTAATCCATCTAGGTGAAACCCACTGTGATGCCGCATTGGCTAACAAAGTGCACAAGAAACGTATTAAGGTGAAATATGATAAAAATGTCAAGCCTCATGTCTTGTCACAAGGTGATCTGTTCTTGCTTTACAATCAGGAGATTGATAAACTTAGCGCAGGAAAATTTGAACCACTTTGGATGGGCCCTTATACTATTAAGTTTGTTTTGATGAAAGGTGCCTACGAGTTAGTTAACTATGATGGGATTCCATTTTTGTAGCCTCGAAATGGGTTGTACCTTAAACATTACTATGCTTAGTTAAGTGTAGTAAAACTCACTGTATATATGCTTTGATTGCATGTGTGTGTGTGTTTCTTTTAGAGTTCTTATTTGGTTAAGTAATCCACTTTGTATTTGTTGCAGATGTTGAACTTTTCAGAACCATTTGTTTGTTATGCCAATGGGGCTAGTCGTAGTATGCAAAATCTATCCTCTACAGCATGGGCCATTTTCACTCCAAGCGATGAGTTAGTGATTTTTAGAGGGATTTGTATTGGTCAATTGATGAACAATATCATTGAGTATAGTGCATTGATTGAACTTCTCTCTGATTCAATTTCACTCGACATACACCAAATCATCATTAGGCTAGACTCACAACTCATTGTACTACAACTTACTGGCATTTATACCAACCAAAACCCAACAATTCATCACATGTTCCTCAGAGTTCATATTTTTGAAAGGTATTTTGAGTTTATTCAATATCAGCAGATTTCCAGAGATTAACTGATTCTCTATTGAATTATGTGTTAAATAGACATTTGCGACATATGTAAAGTAAAATATTTTTAATTCACATCATCAGTTTAATAGTATTGCATCACTTAACCATAATAAAACTCTAAAAGTAAAATAGATAGTTGTTTTAAAAAGTTTTTACAAACAGTTTGTGTCCAAGACAAAAATTGGTCATCTGACCCAAAAACTCAAAATGTATGTAAAAAACATCTAAGTAGACTAGTGGTGCTCATGATGATAGGTCACAACTTGTGCTATCATGTGTAAAAGTCTCATCCAATGACTTGGCACACCAATGGCATGGCACTGTAGTCGCATAGGCAACTCCTCGATCCGGACATCCAGAATACCTAGGGTCAAACCCTCTATGTGGTACTGTAGCTCAGCCAATGTCTGGGCTAAATCCAAGTCTCAGAGAACTTCTCTCCTAATAGGTCTCTATGTTGGCACACTTGCCTCTCGTTGGTGTCCCACAGGTCAAACAGGTCTAACATTTGCATACAAAAAAAAATGATTTTGTTTAGTCTTGGAGTTAATCAAAAAACACAAAAAATGTAGAAACTTTAAAATTAAAAAACACTTTGGTCAAACAATTTACCTATAGCACCCGACTGTGCTCCAACTGGTAACATAAAGTCTAGATCACCATGGAAATCCATTCCTGAATATGGATATTCTGTGATGGCCATATCCTGTCGATGAAACCACTCAAAGAATGCAAGGGTAAATGGGATCAATGATTGACTAGCATGCCTAGCCATAAGATCTACCCATCTTTGCATCAGTGGTCTCTAGGTCCAGATACACCCAGTGAAACAAGTTGTGGATGCATAAGAGGAATTCTCTCCAAGGTGAAATAAATCACAATCAACCCATAGCCAAAATTCTTTGTCTTTTCACTTTTCACCTTGATCAATTGTTCTTTCGCGGATGAAAGTACTGCCTCACAACAATTGAACACTTTTGCCTCTAGACACTCTAAAGCATACTACATGTATGATCTGTTTTCCAAGTGTAGTGTCATGTTGCCAGCCAATTTGGAAATGGTAAAGAGGATCGACCTCAATGGTAAATCACTAGCATCCTTGATGTTAATCTTTCCGTCTTTGCTAGGTTGTGCACCTTCCCGGCAGAACTGTTGTATGTTGTCTCTCACTGATTCAACTCCTTTGGCAAGTCCAGATAGTGAGATGGGGGCACCCCACCTTGATAGTCTAGTCAGAAAGTAAATTTCATCGATTGTAAATGGGATCACTTTGTCCCTAATGTGAAGGGCCTAATCAGTAGGATCCCATGAATGAATAAGGAACTATAAAAGCTCAAATTGTTTTCGCATGCTAGATAATCGGAAATACTTGAGTAACCCGCAATTCCTTAGGGCCTCAACCATACCCTGATTATTTAGGAAATCATATCTTATTCTTAATGCTCTCATTCTGTCCATATAATCACCATTTTTATCCTATGAATGTCTACAATATAACCATTAGAAAAATTAGGATCCATTTATTGCAAAAAACATAGCAAAATTTGGAAGAAAATAGCTATGTAAATTTGGGTTTTGCGCCCAATGCACCCCTGCCTTAGAGATAATGTGTTGCAATGCATGCAACCTTCTATGTGTGTGCAATGCAGTGCACCTTTCAATGTTGTAAGGGTGTGTTGGTCCTAGAGTTAAAAATTGAAACCCTAGGGGCCTCAAAAACTCAAATTTTTTTCTCGAAACTGAAAATGAATAGAATGAAATGAAAGATCACAGAGATAGTTCCTAGCTAGTCTGGATGGCATGGGGAATGATCCACTGAATCCTCTGTAATCAGCCGGTGAACTTCGAGGTAAAAACTTCTCCTAAGCACCAAAATCAAAGGGTAAATGTGAAATGGTAAAAATGAATGGTAAAAATTCCTTTTTATGTTTATTTCTTGCACATTAATCGAGTAAACATTAGTTTTTATTCATTTTATCCATGAAACAAGTATTTTTAATCTAATTTGATGGTGTTTTGAGTAGATTTAACAACTAAAATACAGAATTCGACATGCTCAAATGTAAATTGAACATCTTTGACTACAAAGCAAACTTTTATCTCTTTTTCAAGCTTTGTTGAAAACGAAAGAGGAACCCCCTTGGAGTCCTCTTTAAGCTCTTTTCAGATTCCCTAAACATGAAAAGGTTGCTGAGCGCTGGTCTTTTCTAGCTCGTTAAAGGATTGGAAATGATATCTCTCTTGTATTATTTTACGCTTTTTCGAACTTAAGAGATTAATTTTACGAAAAAAAACTTGTGGATTTTCCTTTTTGTCCCTTTTCCAACTCTCTAAACATGAAAAGGACCAAATTATCTTTGTCATTAAACTCGATAAAGACATCAAATAGTGACAAACTTGTCCATCTAGACAAGACTGAGTTTCACCTTCTCTAGACTCTTTAAAGCATCAAATAGTGATGGATTCACCCGAAGGGTGAAATTATAGAACAAGCATATGTTATCCTCCTCAAGCTTGATAAAAATAAAGAGGTATTGGTCAGCAATGACTGGGGAAAATTGGAAAATGGGGAAAACAATTTATGATAAGAAGTCTCTCTTGAACATGACACTTTCACCTCATCATCATGACTATGTGGATTGGGTCATTCAGCTTGATGGTTATCGCACCGTTGGTCTATCATACCATCCATTTCTTTGTTTGGGGTCAATGCTACCAATTAATTTTAGTGTTTCCGACATGTTCAAGAGAAGTCATTCAATTCAAACTTCATCCTTTGCAATACCATGAACCTTCATTTTCATGACTGCCATTCCTGAACCTTTTGTCGTGAGTTGATTTTTCATCTCCAAAATCATTTACCTCATTTCGTGTTGTTGATGTGGGATACATCAAGGCCCTCTTGCAATGAGTCGATTCTTGTTGGCATCAACACATTATCCAAGAAGTTGACTTAGAAACACCCCTTTAGTACCTTGAGGCTTACATACATCAATGGCAGGTTTCTCGCTTTCGGGAATAGGTTGACATCACTAGCTTTCAACTGAAAGACTTTGTATGGTGTTCGACATCAAATATTTATTCACACCATGCGAAATGTACTGTAGGACCTTGAGGGTCATTATCATTATCGTTGATTCCTCTCCAATCTGTTAATGACTTACTTCATTGGCTGGTAATCAAACGATGCCTTTCCTTGTTCAACATCAGATCATCTATTCACATGGTTAGACTTCTACTTAAGCAAAATTTTGAACAATATTGAAGAACCCAGATCTATTTTCATCCATCCTAGCTGCGATATTTCCACGAGTACTAAATCAAATGTACAATGGCCTTATATTCATGGTCATCCATTCATTGGTATATATATCTGTAGACAACTATATTTGTACATGTAATGAAAGTTTATAAGCTGAGCATGGGTATGCCTTCCCTCAGCAAGTCCATGAGAAAAAATAAAATTATCATGATATATGTATTGTGATTGATGTAGGTCACCTTCCACTTTGAAACCTCCTCTCCATAAGATAAAGAATTTCACTCGACATACATATTTATGACTTCATGCTTTAGGGGGAAACTATTACAGATCTATTTGGGCACATCAACTCCAACCTATAGATCAGTACTATTAGGGCCCATCAAACCCTAATTCAGTTGTTACATGCCCTAAAGAAGCCTGTTGGGCAACTTATTGTGCTTAAATTGCTGCATTAAATTATCGACCAGGGAAACTCGTAAGCTTTTGATGATGCCAGCACTATATGTGTAGGAGTAGGCGACTAATTCTATGTCTAATGAAATTATTTACGATTCAATACAATATGCAAGGGAAGAGGCTCCTAACTAAGGAGATCCTGGTTGTCCTTCCCTATAGTATCATATAGAAATCATAAAACTAGAAACTTAAAATGCAAACAAGAGGATGAACTTTAATTGTTGTTTAGATTCAAAGAGAGAAAGACTAACTTAGTCTCTTGATTGTCCTCTCTTGTACTAATCCAGACTAAACTAAAATTCACCCATAAGCGTAAATTAAATGAAATAACTTTGAAACATAAAAGCAAAAAGATGAATTCCATTTGTCATACAAATCAAATAGAGAGAGAGCCTAACTTAGACTCTTGGTTGTTCTCTCATATGTTGATAAGAATCTAATTGAAAACTCATTCATCAATCAAATCCTCAAACATCAAACATCTAAGAAATTAAATAAAATAAGATATAATATGAAATAACAAGTTCCTTTGCTCCTTCTAGAGTGAGCTCAATTCTACTAGGAACAAAGTGACAAGCCATTCCATATACTACATTAAGATAACTTATATCTAAAACTACATAATGGAAAACTATTTCTAAAACTACATAATGAAAATATATGTCAAATGAAGCTTTATTCCATCATAAATTGGATATAATGCTCTAAGATTCCTCTCTTTGGAATGGAGGAGGTACTCCTATTTATACAAAAACTATGATAACAACCTCATAAATGTAAACCCACTATTCTCTCCTTTGACCCACATATTTCTCAACCAATGGTGACACATAACCCTATCCCTCCATGATTCTCCTCCATGAGGTCCATGATCTTCTCCATGAGGTCATGATCTTCTTCCAAAATTCGAATTTTGAGCATTAGAAGTGCCACATAAGGCAGGATGCTGGGAAGCTTCCTTTGTACCTCACATGTCAAAAACTCATTCTAATTGTTAGGTATAAGTATAGCATATTATTTTCTAAAGTTTTAGCCATAAATCACTTAAAAATGTTAAGAATTAATAAACTTTGGAAAAGCATAGTTATGACCCAATAATGAGGTAAACATAATGATATGGAGGTGGAATGGAGGTGACATGAAGGTAAAATGTGAAGATATAAGTGATAATGGAGTGAAAATAGGGACGATTTTGAGGCCCAACATACCCCCAAACTGAAGATATTGCATGTCCTCATGCAATCTATTACATTACCTTTTGGTACTTGAGTTTTGGCTTAAACTCTGCATGATATTAGTTACTTAACTTTTGCAAGGCGTTATTTTGATGAACTACAACTTGGTTGGTTCTTATGTTTCAACCATATTTTGTTTGTTGTATTCAATGTATGATCCTTGCATATTGATAATGTGATTTTTATCGCAGAGTATTTTTGTTGGGATGCATCATGGTTGGTTCTTGTGTAACAACCATGATTGTTTTTGCATCCAATTAACTTTTAAATTCTTTTGACAAAGCCATTTGTATGCTCATGTAATAGTGAATATATTTTGAAGGTAAGTGGCTTTTAGAATATGAATGTGGATGTTATATGAATGTGACAAAGCATGAATGTTGGGAAACGACGCCAAAATGTTGGGCAACGGTGCCAAAATGTTGGGCAACTTATTGTGCTTAAATTGCTACATTAAATTATCGACCAGGGAAACTTGTAAGCTTTTGATGATGCCAGCACTATATGTGCAGGAGTAGGCGACTCATTCTATGTGTAATGAAATTATTTACGATTCAATACAATATGCAAGGGAAGAGGCTCCTAACTAAGGAGATCCTGGTTTTCCTTCCCTACAGTATCATAGAGAAATCATAAAACTAGAAACTTAAAATGAAAACAAGAGGATGAACTTTAATTGTTGTTTACATTCAAAGAGAGAAATACTAACTTAGTCTCTTGATTGTCCTCTCTTGTACTAATCCAGACTAAACTAAAATTCATCCATAAGTGTAAAATAAATGAAATAACTTTGAAACATAAAAGCAAAAAGATGAATTCCAATTGTCATACAAATCAAATAGAGAGAGAGCCCAACTTAGACTCTTGGTTGTCCTCTCATCTGTTGATAAGACTCTAATTGAAAACTCATTCATCAATCAAATCCTCAAACATCAAACATCTAAGCAATTAAATAAAATAAGATCTAATATGAAATAACAAGTTCTTTTGCTCCTTCTAGAGTGAGCTCAATTCTCCTAGGAACAAAGTGACAACCCATTCCATATACTACATTAAGATAGCTTATATCTAAAACTACATAATGGAAAACTATTTCTAAAACTACATAATGAAAATATATGTCAAATGAAGCTTTATTCCATCATCAATTGGATACAATTCTCTAAGAGTCCTCTCCCTTGGAATGGAGGAGGTACTCCTATTTATACAAAAACTATGATAACAACCTCATAAATGTAGACCCACTATTCTCTCCTTTGACCCACATATTTCTCAACCAATGGTGACACATAACCCTATCCTCCATGATCTCCTCCATGAGGTCCATGATATTCTCCATGAGGTTCATGATCTTCTCAAATTCGAATTTGGGCCATAGAGTGCCACATAAGGATGCCTTGGAAGCTTCCTTTGTACCTACACATGTCAACAAACTCATTCTAATTGTTAGGTATAAGTATAAGCATATTATTTTCTAAGTTTTAGCCATAAATTCACTTAAAAATGTTAAGAATTAATAAACTTTGGAAAAGCATAGTTATGACCCAATAATGAGGTAAACATAATGATATGGAGGTCGAATGGAGGTGACATGAAGGTAAAATGTGAAGATATAAGTGATAATGGAGTGAAAATAGGGACGATTTTGAGGCCCAACAAAGCCAACCATCAGAATGCCTAGATTCCAAAGAAGTTTTGTGACTGAAATCATCTAAAAACTACCTCTAAGTAGATCAGCGTAGGCATGCCTTCATTAGGGTGTGCTGCAATGCAATCCATACATTGATGGGGTGCTATGCAATGCACTTGAGCCCTCTTTGGCCTGCACTGGGTGAATTTGAGCAAAATTGCAGTGGGGTTTGGGAATATTCTTATCCATTGGATGCATCTAGAAGTTTCCCAAGTTTATGTACTCCTTTGAGCTCGTATTTGGATGAGGTAGGGAGTTAAGGAACATCAATCCCTTTATCCCTTCCTCCATGGAACTAAATCCTAAGTTTGGGAGGGCATTCATTATCACCATTTATGGCATAACTTCCTTCATTCACCTATAAAAACACCACTCATCTAAGTGATCAGGGGCTGGAAATCATTGAATTATAAGGATATGCTATTAGTATGAGACTTGAGTTGATTTCAAGTATTGTAATGATGTCAAAATGTTTTTCTTGTTATAAGGAGAGGATGGGATTGAACTGGAGGAGTGACGCTAAATCAAGTAAATTGGGTTGTAACTCTTCCTTTTATTAATAAAGTGTTCAAATATTTTTCCATATGCTTGTGTTATTCATTGATGCTTTCATATGTGTATTATGTACTTGATTCCATACTATGTTTAATCAATAGATCATTATCATATCCTTTGATCGGTTTTTGTCTTCTGTCTATGTGTAGGTACTCTTCAAGTGGATTAAGTATAGAGAGGAGCGACATAATTGGTCAAGGGATATAAGGAGTAAGAAAAAGCTATCAGTAGGCTTCTTTACCTATTATTTAATCTGTTGATCATAGAAAAAGTAGAGAATGCTTTGCACTATTGTTCTAGACTTAGCTACTAGTCTAGGGGTTTAAGTGTTTATACGTAGACACTAAAACTTCTCAAAACACCTATACATAGAGATCCACGAAATATTTTTCGCATATTTCCCTACTAAGTTGTACAAGTGGATTGCAAAGCTAGCAGATAGCCAAGGAAGATGCAAACTTGACAATCCTTTTGTGTGGACCCAAAATTTGGTGTGTAGATTGGAAACATTGGAGGATAATATTGTGGGCATTTTTTATCACTGGCTCAATCAGATTATAGGAGGATTCATTTCTAAGTTCGTAGTAGATACTTCAGTCAGCTATAGCGAGGCAGAGTGATGCTTTCTCAAAGGATCGTGACGTAAGTACCTAAAGTCTCTAAATACTTGGATTAAAATGTTATTGTGTGAAAAGAGGGTTATGTAGTTACCTTGATGTCTAGAGCTATGTGAAGTGGAAAACCTACAAAAACGAATGAAGGGACTAGAGAATAGCGCTTTGATTTCACCTCCATGAGGGGATGAGGAAGAGCTCATGAAGGTCTCGCGGCAAAGTTTGATCCATTTGATAAGGCAGACAATTCCACACATACCACCCACATCCACATTGCCACCAGTTGCACCACCTTCACCTCAATCTTTGCCCGTACCACCTTCGCCACCATCGCGAGTCAATATGGAAAGTGCGATAAAGTTTCTTGTGTTCAAGGGAGTAGGAAATGAAGATAAGGACTAGTTTTAGTTTTTGATAAGAACTATATGGGAAGCACAGGGAATTATAGATGATAATATAAAGAAAGTGACGTTGGTCAGTGCTATGCAGGATCATGTTGACCTGGTATATTAAGCATTCTAATGACAATCCAAATGGGAATCATGGATATCCAAATTGCGCTAAACAGAGAATTTAGCAGGCTGAAGTCAAAAGCACAGTTGATCATTGGATTTAAAGAGATCACAATTCTACTAGGCAAGACTCCTTAGGAGTTGGATTAGAGATTGAAGTGTACGATTTGTGAAGCTAATATGACTTTGACAGATGGATAGCACTGCAAATGGTTTGTAGCATCGCTAAAGCCACATTTGAGGAATGCCCTGTCGCAACAGAGGTTAACAACTTAGGAAGAGGCCTTGGAGATTGCGATGAGGTTGTATAAGACCCCAATACAAGATCCTAACTTGGGAGTTTAGCAAATCCACGTGTGGTTGACAAACTTATGACTTGAGATGCAGAGTTTGTAATAGGATAGGACGGCTCGACCAGAAGTGCACGAAGAGGTGTGGTGGATAAAATGCAAGGGTCAAGGTCATGATAAGGACAAATTCCCTGTGTTCATGAATTACCTCATGGGAGGAGGATCAATGCCATTGAGGCTAGAAGCGCAAGCAGGACCTAGCGCGA
The DNA here is from genome assembly GCA_000404065.3 of Pinus taeda. NCBI lineage: Eukaryota > Viridiplantae > Streptophyta > Pinopsida > Pinales > Pinaceae > Pinus > Pinus taeda. Next base: position 211,984 of record APFE030072844.1, read on the forward strand.
CACTTTCTTTGTGGTGCGTGATTTTTCAAATAGGACGAAAGCATGCTACGAAAAACTACCATTTGTTATAGAAGTAAACACAGAATTCACAACAATTGTTCTGTAATTTTTGTAGATCGGTTGGACATGATGAGTGTACTTGTACAAGCTATGAGTTGATGATGGATAGAACTCCCACCTATAGAGTTCAGGCCAAAACATGACCCCTAGACCAGAATGCAGGAGTGGCACAAACCAGATTTCAGCGGCACGAAGAAGGCCGAGGTGGAGGAGGACCTGGAAGAGGTTGTGGACAGCTGATATACTGCAATTGCAGAGGGCCAAGACATTATGCTTGTGATTGTATGAATCCAACACGTCCATCATGTCTATATTATACCTCGTTTGATCATGAGACGGAATATTGTCTTATGCTAATAGCTAGGATACGTGACAAAGGAGTGTTATGACATCCCCCAACTTAGAACCTATAGATAATGAGATTTGAGTTGTGCAAGGAAGATCAAAATGTGAAAATTATGCTCTGAAGTGGAATCACAATGGGAGATGATAAAGGAAAATAGCGTTAAGACAATACTTGGGTTCAAAAGGCTCTAACGAAAGAAGCAGAGATTGATTTGCAGCACACTAAGGAAATTGTCATGGAAGCTAATAAGAGCTTCGATGATGCCTCTACTTTAGAAAGAAAAGATAGATCGGAGCTGAAAATGGACCCATCTATGCTTGTGACATTCTTGGAAACATGCATGAAGCTATTGCAAAATAGTAAGGTTGTAAAAGGATTGCAGGAACTCATTAACAGATGCATTGGGACCGTGCCAGGAGAACCGTGCATAGTTCGGAAGATTTGAAAACACAAGACTAGGATAGGGAGAGAAATGAGTCTAACCACACAGATTGGAGAATATGAGATGGACCAAGTAATTTTGGATTTAAGATTGGACGCGAACGTTCTACCGAAGCAGACATGGGAGCGCATGGGGAGGCCTACATTACAATGGTCTCATATCTAGCTGTGAATGGTGAACCAACAAAAGATAATACCTATGGGGTGATTGTAGGGAATCACCATGGATATTGAGGGAGCGAGCGCACTAGCAGACTTTGAAGTGATAGATATTCTTGATGACAACAATCCCTACCCCACGCTCTTAGGAATTGATTGGACCACTGACATGAACAGGGTGATTAATCTGAAGAAGCGCAAGTTGATTTTTGAGAAGAAGTCTTTGCGTGTAGTTATACCTTTGGACCCTACTGAGGGATTGTGCTACACAGAGTTGGTGCACGACTATGAAATCGTTGATGATTTGGACTGCATCTACAAAATAATTGCACGAGAGCAAGAGTGGGTAAATCCCACCGATAACAGACCGATCTCATGGGAGTGAAAAAGCTCCTATACTTTAGATTCGAATTGAGGAGACAGAACAATGGCAGAATTGGTTACACGAGGTAACCACACTTAACTGTAATATGATGACAAGATCACTGCATTTCATATCGGCAGAAGTTAGGGATCTACCTACTTATGATGGGTTAAGTGAGGTAGATACTTTCCTAGATAAGTTTGAAAGGGAGGTGTCGTAAAAGAAACGTTTCTAGGCCTTGAATTGGGTACTGCACGCTACGCTTGCAAGGTGGTGGGGTACGCATAGAGGAAGCTTTGAGGACTGGCACAAATATAGTAGAATGATGTGCACATGGTTTGGGAAGCCTAAGATGTGAATAGTAGACAAGTATGATGGACAGGATGATTTGTGTACACACCTGGCCAAGTGGACGAAGGTCTATGGAGAAAAGCCACAACCTAAGTGGGTGCACCTATTTTGTCATACCCTAGATGTTATACCCATGAATTAGTATATAGAGATGGAGCTTTGCCATGGAACAAGTGAATGGAATATCTTGCACGAAGGGTTCATGATGGCCTTCAGTTTTGAGGATAGATGGTGGGACAATGTTGATGAAGTAGTACAAGAAGTAAAAGTAGCTATTTTTAGGACACCACAGGAGCCGGCAGAATGAATTCATCCTAAATGGGCTACTCAGCTAAGCTGCGTACTGGAATGTTATACTGTAAGTGATGAAGAAGAAGACAAAGATCCGTGGAAAATTAACATTCTAGAAACAAAAGGCTATCGCGAGGTTCAAGGACCACAGATCAAGAACCCTAACATCACTGCGTCGGTAAAAACGAGTAGTTGAACAATGGTATGGAGGCTGAACCTAAGTTTGCAATGCTCGACGACTGTTGGGATGATGCGATGGTGGATAAGGTTACTGAGTTACTCCGTGAGTACCAGGAATTATTCACGACCAAGTTTACGATTTAAAGGGAATCATCAGAGATTTAGGAATGATGAGGATCATCTTAAAACCTAACGCAAATCCAGTTAAGTAGAGGCGTTCCCGCTTAAGTCCAAAATACAAAGAGAAGGTCCACGTAGATCTAGAGAAAATGCTCGCAGTAGGAATCATTGAGCTAGTGGAAGAATCTAATTGGGTAAGTCCAATGGCGGTGTAGGAAAAGAAGTAGAAGGATGAGATAAGAATATGTGTGGATCTAAAAAAATTCAATGACGGTTGTGTGCACAATCTATTCCCAAATCTGTTCACAAAGTCATGCCATTTGGGTTAAACAAAATGTTAGCCATCTTTTGGCGTGTGACTGTTGCAACATTTAAGCAATATATTCACAAATTCTTAAAATTTTATTTTGATGATTGGACTGTATTTGGGCTAGTTAAGCACCATGTAGCGAGCTTATGCTTTATGTTGAATACCTGTCGAAGATAACAAATCATGCTGAACCTCAAGAAGTGTACGTTCCTCATTCCTTTCAGGAACCTATTGGGACATGTAGTTTGTAGACAGGAACTGACGGTAGATCTCGCGAAGATTATAGTGATTCTGAATTTGAAAGCGCAGCGAGGTGTGAAACAGCTGTGCGCTACGCTGGGACATGCAGGGTACTATAGGAAGTTCATCAAAATCTATGCCGAAATCACCATGCTAATGGAAAAGCTATTGAAAAAATATGTCACGTTCTGCTAGAACGACGACTGTAAGAAAAACCTGGATGTATTGTGTTATCACAAAATCAGTCTCTGAAGGGGTTGCTAATCAGATAGACTCTGTGTAACTATTTCAGACCAATCTTTGGATGAAGGATTAGCCTCCCTAGCCCGAGAGGGCTCTCTCTAAGAAAAATATTGATTTTTGTTTGTTGATAAGAGGGCTAACTCTAGAAAAGCAAATTAAATAAACAGGCTGGCTGGACAGACATTACAAATACTTCCATTGGGGTTATGGAGTTGATTCTATTCAATAAAATATAACACTGTTCATGCATAGAAGTCAGGGCAGCAATGTCTAAATACTCAAAACATCATACCATAGAAACCTCAGTTTACAAATACACACAGGAAGTCAGAGCAGCATAAGTGAATTCTGAGTGATTGTGTATTTATACAACTGTAAAAAGCATTAAAGATGAGACAAAACCACATATCTTGAGCATTTCAAACACTGTAAGAATCCTGAGAAGATAAACAGCAAATCATATTACCAAATTGAGTTTTTACACAAGCCAAAGCAATAACTTTGTTTCTAAAAATGTCCAACCCTTTTTACATTGATGCTTCAGCTATATATAGAACTATTCTACTAACTTGAGATTCCTCCTCCAGCATGAGGGGAAATTCGAATTCCTCTTATTTGACACCTATTGACACTTAAACTAACTATTTAATACAAAAGACAGCTAACTAGGAGTCCTAGAGACCTAAAACAATTAGGAGTCTAACTCCTCATTATGATCAAAACAACCTTATCTAAACATTTAACACATTATTTGACACCTAAAAATCCATGATGTCAAACTTGATGAAGCCCATAACCTTCCAACTGTCCCTTGATGACTCATCCATTTGTTGTTCCTAGAAACTAGGAAAATGTCCCTTGCTCTGTTCTGGCTGAAAAATAGGTCTTGGGACAGAGCTCATAACTTCTGATAAAAAATGTATTTGGACAAACTGAAGGAGGTTTATGTGAACCAATCCGTGCTGAACAAAAACCTCTCTTGGTTTTTTTAAACAACTTTCCTACCGCTCACAATATGTCTTTGAAAAACAGTTGTCAAACAGGAGATGAAAAACTGCACCTACAGCAGATTTGTAGCGCAAGTTCAACCATAAATTCCTCCCACCTCAGAATGAATTTGAAGAAACTGAAAGCATTTTTTGTAGAATAGCATGTTAGGAATAAAAACCTCTTTCATTTTGCAAAATGGAGTTCTCAGCGGCTCAAGAAAGCTTCTGTAAGTTGACTATTAAAGACGGTTTTTCTCTGATAAAACAGGCTGCTACAGGGGTTTCGTAGCGCGCTGCGAAAACACTGTGTAATTACAAAAACCAAGGTTTAAGGCCAAAAATTTGACTTCCTTGATATTTCCTTTGTTTTGAAATGACTTTCCCATATACCATGAGGTTGTTTAAAACTGAAAACATAGACACCATCCTTTTAAAGTAAACTTCAAAAGGTAATTCATCAAAACTTTGGACTCAACCTTACTTGCTTATGTGATATCTTTCAACTACAAATGTTCTTCATGCTGGCTTGGTTATTCTTCTTTGGACTGCTTCTCCTGTAGATGATTCACTTCTACCTTCTTTGACCTAACCTTTCCCTTTCGAAACTTGCAACCTGATAAGATGTTTCTGAGATTGTCACTTGTTTAAGTAAAGGCAGTATAAATAACTGCTCATGTGGACACATGGCTATGAGACCAGTGATGAATGAGAATATCCAGTGATGAATGATAATGCATATTTGACTCAAGACTCCTAGACTCAAACTCTAAGGCAAACAAACATCAAACTTAGACTAGCACTGACTTTTACCATAAACTAATGTGAGACATTTTGGTATTAGAATTCTTAAGTGATAATAGTGGCTCCACTTGGGATAGTGTGCTCCTGTAGTACACTAAGAACTCGTAGGTCCAGTGCTTTATCCATTTTATGATAAACATAGATTTGCTTGATGAACATCCCCTTCAAGCTTCTTGGGCCTTCACCTCAGGCTTAAGCTTGATAAAGACTTTAGGAAAAAGAAATTTTCATCTACTGAAAAATGCTCAGTCAACCTTGAGCTTATTTGCATATTCCTACCTACCTAGCCTATCCATTTCAAACTTCTTTCAGCTCAATCAATGTGAAATTTCCAATGTAACCAATCATTTGTCTTATCTGATATTTGAGTTTTTTGACTGCATTGGAGTTCAGAGCCGTTATGATATTGTGATGACCACTGCCACTGAAATTGCCTCTGATCTTCATAGAAAAGCCGAAACACTGGAGAGTAAAACTCTTCCATGTATTCAGCTATAGGATCCCATAATACATGATCAGCTTGATGATTCTTGTAACTTTCTGGCTGTGCAAATTGATCTTCAATAACAACGTCCTCTTCCTCAATTGTAAAAGAGAAAGGAAGCAACACCTTCTCCTTGTGTTCTAACATAGAAACCTTTTGAAAAGAATGATCATCATAACACTTTTCATTTTCAGACAACTGATTCTCAACCACACAAGATTCCTTTGATGTGATGTCCAACTGCCTTTCTACATGATGCCCACAAACAATGTAATTTTCTTCATTATAAAGATCATTCTTTGATGCAAGCTGTTGCAAGGAATTACAAACATGAACCATCTTTTCCTTTGCCTGAGGGTCGTAAAAACTATCTTCCAGTACTTCTTCTTGTTGTTTGCAATCAATTTCATCTTCATTATGATTCGAAGACTGAGAATACTGTTGCATCTCTTCATTCATACCAAAAGATGAAACATGGTTTTCACAAGTCAACCCTTGCTGCTCTTCATGCTGTGTTTCATGGGATGTTATACTTTCTTCTTGGTGCTGGAATGCATTGTTATGGAGAGCCTCTAAAATTTCTTCATCCATAAATTCATCATCATCATAACAATTCTCCAAGTACTGAATAAGATTTAAAGAATGCTTACAGCAATCTTTGAGCAGCAATAAGGAAGGATAACCTTCTTTATACATTTCACAGAATTCATCATGAAAATCAGCAAGAGAATATAATGAACCATTTTCCAAACTTTTATACCAAGACCATGCTTTTCCTTCTAAAGTGGCCATAAACATCCTCATGAGACAATCCTCAGGCAAGTGAACCTTAAGACTGCGTACGTGCATATGGAATCTAACCAAATGAAGAGCAGCATTGTCCTTCTTTTCATCTTTGAATATTGGAAGATCATCTAACCAATCAATCTTTGGCATAGGATTTGGAAAACCAGGGATATGAGACCGATTCATAGGAGCATACCTGGCATTCATTCTTGCAGTGGAACTCATTTTGAAACTTCATCAAGCTACTGATCTTTTAGCAGTGGAGTCACCTTCCAATTTCTTATTCTATGTGTGGAGTCGCCAAGGTAGTTTGCAGCCTCAAAAAGATGTCTGAGCTCCTGCTGCCTTCAGAAGTTCAGCCTC